>JAACNH010000567.1:0-178102 GCA_019447015.1 Hymenochirus boettgeri
AGAGCAGAGAAGAGGAAGAGTGAGTAGCCAATATAGAAGATGGAATTTAACACTGGGGGGAGGGGGCTCTGTAAGGATGGGGGGAGGGGCAGTAATCTCACTGCAGATGTTTAGAAACTACAACTCCCAGCAAATAAAGCTTGCTGGAAGTTGTAGTCTTCAAACATCTGGAGTGCCAAGCAATGGGGATTACTGTGCATTTAAAGGGCAACTAATGCCTCAAACAATACAGAATCAGGAGGATGGTATCTATAGTTAAAAAGACTGCCTTCTGATTCTGTATTGTTTTGTGGCTTTAGTTGCACTTTAAGAGTGGGTAAATAACAAGATCTTGACTGTGTTTAGCTTTTTTGCTCCACCCCAATCTGTCCTCCCTTTCTTTTAATGAAAATTCATTCAGTACCCAGGGTGATCTGTGTGCTGGTTTTCTGTAAACTACTTCCTATTTACCATTCTCCCTGATTTCTACCAAGGAGTCAAAGAAAGCCTGTGTATTGTTTTTTACATCTTCCATGTAAATTGGATGTTTTGGTCCACAGCATTCACAAGGTTCCTGACACCTTGCTATTATATGCTGATTGGGACACATTACAGGGTATTTATTGCCAACATATTCTTGTACAAGTCATTCTAGAGAAAGTCAGTTAGATGACTAGCAGAACGTCCTTAAGAACTAAACTGGACACAGAGTACAACTAGTTTGACCAAGCTTGAAAAAGAAATAAATAAATACTTGGGATTTTATAAGTCGCAACACAATGGTAATATAAAATGTAAGCAATTCAATTGGACATACACTAGGCCTCTATTTTATGTGTGCATTATATTAATTTAGTTATTGTTGGGGGTTTGACCAAGCCTCTTGGAAATGTGTACTCCACCCAAAGGGGGTCATGTGTTCAAAGTACTTAGAGCTAGAGAGCTAGTCCCAAGAAAGCAAGTGAAAGAGCAGCAGGGACTTTCATCTCTTAAAAGGCAGATACTGATATAAAAACAAAGTTTGAGAACTACGTCTCCTAAGAAAGTAAAAAGTTACTAAGGTAAAAAAGGTTAATAGTTAGGACCCAACTAAATAAAGCAAATCTTGAAGTGGTTGCTGAGGTTAAAATAATTTGGCCAAGTTAGTATTGTATAGTATAGTATAGTATTTGAGTTTGAGTAAAGACATATGTCCATCCAGTCCAACCCATCCAACAATATCCTCATTTCCTGCCTAACTGTTGATCCAGAGAAAGCAAAAAGAAAGCCACCAAATTTATGAAGGGGAAAAAAATTCCTTCCTGGCTCCAAGTGGCAATCGGAAATTTCCCTGGATCAACTCTACTTTATATATCAATACCAGTAACTTGTAACATTCCTTGTTTGCAGAAACTCATCCAGCCTTTTTTTTTAAACTGACCAATGAACCTGCCATCACAACGTCCACTAGAAGTCAGTTCCACAGCATTACTGTTCTTACAGTGAAAAACCCTTTCCAAACTTGAAGCCTAAACATTGTTTCTTCAAGTCTTAAGGGATGTCCATGTGTCCTCTGACATGCTCTATTGGTAAACAATGCCCCAGACAGTTTATTGTATGGCCCGTTAATGTATTTATACACAGTAATCATATCCCCACACAAGCGCCTATAATTGTAACTTGAGCGTACATAATTGTAACTTATCCAGTTATTGAACTCATTGCTTTAATTTATCCAGAGAGATGGGCAGGCTTTTTTAAGTCGCACCTGCTCTCAGTCAGGCCCTGATGTGCCCAATAGAAAGAGGGAGTATAGCTTCTCTTTGTGAAAGGCAAGCATTTGATAGAGTGCCATTCCCACTAGGCCACAACCTAGGCTGGCACAGCCACCAGAGGAGGCAAAAAAAAACCCCACGTCATCACAAAAAGTTTAAAGGGCAACTATACCAAATATTTACTTTTTTAAAATTCAAATCAATGTTTTAGTTGGGTGGCATATTCTTCTTATCACTCTCTTACAATTGCAATCTGAGCAATTAATTCTGTCAGAAGGATCAAAGCAGGGACCACTCCCTTGCCTGTGCATGCCCCAATATGGACAATGGGGCTTATTTTGCAGTGCGAAAAAGTGAGTGTCACTGACAGATACAGGAGTTTGGGCACACTTACTGATCCCAAAAAAATCTGTATTTTTTTTGTATAGGTAAAATATTTGCTTGCCTTGTTATTTGACGTTTAGTTTCCCTTGAAATCAGTGGGGTACTAGTTTTCATTTTTTGATGCTTTCTTGTCGACATTCATGTAGTTTGAAGACCACAATTTGTGTCACAGATCATGCTTTTATTGGAGAAAAGTATGTAAACAGACAATTACACAAAGACAAACATGCTCATTAACCCAGAGCCTCTGGGTAAATGCCCTGATTGCGATTCAATATTGCATTTGCGAACGTGGGTAAATCCCGAAAAGGTATTTGCTATTTACTGGAATTAAAATCCAGCACTACAACTAGTGCAAATGCGTTATTAAATCACGAGCGTCAGGTGCACGGGTGTCTTTTGTGTAACCCGCGCATCAGACGCTAATATGGCATCAAAGGCACGCTAACCGGATGCGATCTGGTTAGCGTAACTTTAACTCCATAAATTTGCCCAGCGGCTCTGGGTAAATCAGCCCCCTAAAACTTTTTGTTATGTTTTTGCCCTGTGAAGTGTAGTACTGATCACCTAGTATTGATCTATGCTTACTAGAAAAACTTGTATTTGTTAATGGTTCTTTCTGATCTATTACAAATACTATAGTAAGCCGGCTGTCAATGTTAGGGCCACCTCTCCTATACAGGCAATTATATTTTTTTTAACTCCAGTTGCACGCATGTACATTCTATATGTAATGGATTAAATTATGTTTTGATTGATAATTTATTATATATATATATTTCAGTAGATGAATTGTTTAATTTGCTTAAGGCAAAAAGTGAAAAAAGTATAAATCCAGCCCTGCCTATACTGTGCTGTGATTGGCTACAGGATTTTTGTCTACAACATCATCAAAACTTCTATCTATGACATCATCAAAACTTTAAGAGTTTTATGCAAATTACAAGACAGTCATTCAGCTTTTGACTTGTGAGGTGAGTACATCCCCTTGTCCCACTTTTATAAATAGTAATAATAACTGATATGGATATTGATATACTTGGAATATTTTTATAGGGAGAATCTATAATATTAAATTGATGTATTTTTAATTATGATATGAAATGTAAAAATGTTTATTATTTATTTAAATATGAACCACATACACAGGGTAATAAATAGTCATTGTTCTTCCCAGCTGAGTACAGTGATGGATTTATATACAATATCTAGATAGAGACTGTGTGACGTTCGATTTTATTTATTTTCTCTAATGTAGATCAGGATTGTTCTGTATATTAATATGGGAAAATATCAACTCAATTTTCTCCTCCCTTTGGCATTTGTCCAAGCAGCTCTGAGGACAGTTGGGGATGTCATGTGACTTGGTAACCATAGCGACAGTTGGTTGAAGATTTTGCTATTTAACACCCAACATTTTTATTGGACATAAAGCTAAATAATAGAAAATCAGACATTTGCTGATTGTGTGTTCACACCTCTATCCAGCCCATTTACTTTCCAATACAGTGGTGAGTGTGACCATGTAACCCCCTTTTCCTAGGGACTTAGTAAGGCAATACAAAGGCTTGTACAGGTCTAACATGTCTCTCCCCATTAACCAGTAACCAGTACTTTGCATTTTAGAGCTGGAATCCTAATATAACTGGTACATAACCAACATATGAAATACACAATTAAAGATTGCATAGCAATGGCTTCAACTGAACGTCCCGTTTCGGTCGCGATCGCACGCGTGTGTATGAACCTTTAAATAGGGTCATAGTCATATTAACTGATTCACGTTTAGTTAGCGCAACATTAACCCCTAGGTAACGGTGGCTGCACAAGTATCGCAAGAGACACTCACGCAGCTGCCGCAAAGGCTGCGTGGCTCTGCCAGCGTAAGTATTAAGTACTGGCTGATAGCCCCCGTTAAATACTTAAAGCCGCTGACATTCACCCAGAGCTGCACAGCCCCTGGCGATTCCCTTCTGAGAGATTTACCCAGAGTGCCTGCGGATCTGGATGAATCTCCTTAACAGCATATTGTAGAAAATAAATGAAAACATGTACCCTGCAAAGGGCTCTAAGAGCTCACATAGTTTGGTCAATGGCCATTAGATGCTATACACATGCCCAACTTATGCTACTGTAGAAACATGTCACAGATGGTCACATCCACTATTAGTATCGAACCAATCCCTTTACAGGACAGATTACACAGGGAGCATGTGACTGGAATCAGGAGGTGCCAAACAGTGCACATTCACTAAGTTACTTCATCCATTCCATCAGGGTGTTACATTTACTTTGTTGCCATTTGCTGGAGTGGTGTTTCTTAGGGGAATGTTCTCAGATTCTAAAGTGAGAAAATGTGAGTTTAGTTCTCCTAAGATGGAAAACAGTGATTTCAGCTGTTGTTACTTACTGTAGCCCTAAATGTGTTCTAGGTTTCCCCCCCAGGTACAGGGTAGTTAGTTTACCCTTAATTTCCATTTAAACCCCAAAATACAGATTGTATTATAGAAAATAGCACCTAACATGTCACCTGCAAAGGGCTCTAAAGGAGATCATGTAATATATATTCCTATAATGTACAATCTCCTGTTTTGCTCCATTTTAACCAACTCTGCTATATACAGTATTAGAGCAAAGTTCACAAGACCACCCCAAACTCCCACGTCCCACACTTACCTTTAGTCTCTGTCTATGGAATATATATCACGTCAGCCCGCCCCTTCTCCCCACCCTGCCTGGAAGCCAAAATTGCCAGGGTGGGATGTCTGAGTTCACTTATAGACAACAAATAAAATGAAATATATGCATACAGGCTCGAATCGGTCAGGAGGATTGTGGGGAGGAATTTATAGGGGTAAAATATAATGTTTCTCTTTGATTTATTGTTATTTACTTACTATTAACTATCTGCATTCTCCCACCTCCCCAGAAAGCAGAAAAAATGGAGAGCAAAGCTTTAGGTATGTGCTAGTTCATATATATCTAATGTGTAATATGTACATTGTGTGTGTTTGATTGTGATCTAATTTCCCTTATTTTATTGTTTATTTCAGCCAAGATGAGCTGGGAGGAGTTTGTGAAATACAGTGAAGGTGAGTATTTCCTGTTTCTTTGGTCACTATTTATATTATATTATATAGTGAATTATATATACCCTCTACTGTAAGGATGTTAGAAGTCGTTGAGGAGTTCCGTGACCAAATAAAAGCACAAGGCTGTAGGCCGAGTCCTTTTGTAAAGCAAAATCTCTGCACCATCAGGCCTCCCTTCTCACAATGGCAAATGGCAGGACTTTTTACATTTTAAAACTTCATCTTTTATTGAAATTGGTTAAAATTCAGACCGTGTTCCAAACAAGGGCAGCAAGGTTCCTGACTGCATCCATGCTATATTATACTGACTACTTTTTGAACCTATCCTTTAATAGCGAACCTTGTGGGTTTTTCTGCTCTCAGTTTTCCATATGTACAGTGGTTTGCAAAAGTATTCGGCCCCCTTGAGTTTATCACATTTTGTCACATTACTGCCACAAATATGATTCTAGAAAATATCACGGTAGACTGCACTCCAAACGGTGAATGGTTTATTAACAGCCAAACATCAGCAAAATCAAACAACGTTTCGGGGTGAACAACCCCTTCATCAGGTGATTCCCCGGTCTGAATTTTTTGTATTGTAACATATGGTGTATTATCCTTAACTACAGATCTGCAGGCCTTCTAGGGTAACACCAGCCTGTCCTATCCTTTAATAGCGGACCCTTGTGGGTTTTTCCACTCTCAGTTTTCCATATGTACAGTGTTTGCAAAAGTATTCAGCCCCCTTGAAGTTTTCCACATTTTGTCACATTACTGCCACAAATATGATTCAATTTTATTGGAATTCCATGTGAAAGACCAATGCAAAGTGTGTACATGTGAAAAGTGGAACGAAAATCATACATGATTCCAAACATTTTTACAAAATCAATTACTTTGTTGTTGAACTGTGTTATCGTCACTTATTTAACATATTTATATTTTATTCCATTAGAAAATAGAGTTAAAGTGTGGTCAGAGGAGACAGAGACCCAACAGGAGAACTCATACAGATGGCAGTATAGAGGTAATTATTTCTAATGTAAAAGTCTATTCTAAATACTATCGGGATTTAACCGTGTGACTTAGCTCCAGCTATTAGATGAATTAGCCACAAAATAATTATTGAATGCCATGCAATGTCTATGGGATGTGAGGACACCTACATAGCTACAGTTATTCTAGAGTTTAAGTCACATTAACCCTTTCTAAATAGGTCAAAGACACTTACAGTTAGAATTTACCACTGCAGCTTTGCATAAATCACCCTGAATGTGTATTACCTTGTTACTTATAATGATGAAGTTAAAACCCCAATATAATATGTTTCAAAACTTTGTCCTTCATCTTTATTTGTGAAAACACAATGAGCAGCAGTTTCTTATGTAAAATTTCTATTGGACAAATTATTGACCTTGGCAATATGGAATATTTGTTACATGGTCACCATATTAAGCCATCAAATGTCTTTACAAATTGAAAGTAATTGCAGGCATTGTCTATTATTTCTTATCTTTTCTTATGTATTCTTTACCCTAACCATAACCACATTGGTATTATAAGTATTCTAAATTGGCTTGCTGTGTTGCTTATTTTCATGGTTGTTTAGTCCCTAAAGAGGTAATATCAGAAGAAAGCAGGAGAGAAAGGGCATAACACACAGAACCACAAACACACTACCACACACACACACACACTACACATACACACACACACACACACACACACACACAACACACACACACACACACACACACACCACAGCAGCATCACACACACACAGCACACGAGCAGCCCGACAGCGACACACACAGCAGCAGCGAGCCCGAGAGCGATCAGCGACGAGCGACAGACCGACAACATCATCAGACTGTCCATAACATCTATCTAGCTATCTATCTAGCCCATATCTATCTATCACATCCATATCTCCCATATCTACACATCTATCATCCCAACATATCTCTCTATCCCCAACATCTATGTATCATACAGAATAATTATCTCTTTGCCAATATTTAACATGTTTTTGTTTTATCCCTAAGAGGAAATATCAGAAGAAAGCATGGAGGAAAATGATCAGGCTGGCATTGGTATGAGATCATTATCTATTACTACATCTATCTACTATTATTATCTATCTATCTTCTTCTTCTGTCTATCTATCTATCTATCTATTACACAGAATTACTATCTCTTTGCTCATTCATATCATTTCTTTAATCATCATAAGACAAGACTAAATATGAGGAGTGTAGAGGTATTTTTTTTTATTAAAAAGCCTTTCTATATAAACAATCATGTATCATGTTCTGGTAAAAAAAAATGTCACACGCATTTTTTCATATTAGAACTGTATACCTGTTATTGACATAGGACATAGGATTATAGTGGGTTCCCCAGGTGTATTCATGGTGTACAATAAACCAATATTTCATATATATATAAAATCAATATAAGTAAATATGTTAAATTGGTGATTATGCTTGTAACAATATATTGTGTGATAAAACTCTCATTATCTTCCATGTAGAATACACTGAACAGAAATTCCCTGCTGCTGGACCAATAAGAGTGAAGCTGGGATCTAGCAGAAGCCCCCAAGGTATTTCTATATAACTGGGAACATTTCCTTAGTGCAGGTTCTTATGAATAATCCCCAGAGAGTCACTTGTATGGGTAACTGACAATGTCACACCAGCTTTTTGCCCTTACATTTAGAAGTACAGACTCATTATTTTCATTTGACATAGGACTTCTCTTAGGTAACAGAGGGTCCCTTAAATGTGCAACAGAGGGTCCCAGAATATCCTAGTAATACGGGGTCTTAGAGGGCCAAGTTGGATTTATACTGAGGCCATTGTGCCTGCAGCACTCTCATAATAAAAGGCAGAGGTGCTTATTTTCTGGCATTTATTTCTATTAATCCATTAAAAAAAAACATAAATACAGGTAAAAATTTCCCCGGTCTGCATTTTTTGTATTGTAACAAATTGTGTATTACCCTTAACTACAGATCTGCAGGCCTCCTAGGGTAACACCAGCCTGTCCTATCCTTTAATAGGAACCCTTGTGGGTTTTTCCACTCTCAGTTTTCCATATGTACAGTGGTTTGCAAAAGTATTCAGCCCCCTTGAAGTTTCCACATTTTGTCACATTACGCCACAAATATGATTCAATTTTATTGGAATTCCATGTGAAAGACCAATGCAAAGTGGGTGTACACGTGAGAAGTGGAACGAAAATCAACATGATTCCAAAATTTTTAACAAATCAATTAATTTGTTATTGAACTGTGTTATCGTCACTTATTTAACATTATTTTATATTTTATTCCATTAGAAAATAGAGTTAAGTGTGGTCAGAGGAGACAGAGACCCAACAGGAGAACTCATACAGATGGCAGTATAGAGGTAATTATTTCTAATGTAAAAGCTTACTCTAAATACTATCGGGGATTAACCCGTGGGACTTTAGCTCCAGCTATTAGATGAATTAGCCACAAAATAATTATTGAATGCCATGCAATGTCTATGTGGATGTGAGGACACCTACATAGCTACAGTTATTCTAGATTTAAGTCACATTAACCCTTTCTAAATAGGTCAAAGACAATTACAGTTAGAATTACCACTGCAGCTTTGCATAAATCACCCTGAAGTGTATTACCTTGTTAATTTAATGATGAAGTTAAAACCCCAATATAATACGTTTCAAAACTTTTATCCTTCATCTTTATTTGTGAAAACAATGAGCAGCAGTTTCTTATGTAAAATTTCTATTGGACAAATTATTGACCTTTGGCAATATGGAATATTTGTTACATGGTCACCATATTAAGCCATTCAAATGTCTTTACAAATTGAAAGTAATTGCAGGCATTGTCTCATTATTTCTTATCTTTTCTTATGTATTCTTTACCCTTAACCATAACCACATTGGTATTATAAGTATGTCTAAATTGGCTTGCTGTGTTTGCTTATTTTACATGTGTTTGTTTAGTCCCTAAAGAGGTAATATCAGAAGAAAGCATGGACGGAGAAGATCAGGCTGGCATTGGTATGTGTTTTATCTATCTATCTATCCCATATCTCCCATATCTATCTATCTATCTATCTATCTATCTATCCCATATCTACCTATCTATCTATCTATCGGTCCCATATCTATCTATGTATCATACAGAATAATTATCTCTTTGCCAACATTTAACATGATTTTGTTTTGTCCCTAAAGAGGAAATATCAGAAGAAAGCATGGAGGAAAATGACCAGGCTGGCATTGGTAGGAGATCTATTATCTATCTATCTATCTATTACACAGAATTACTATATCTTTGCTCATTCATATCATTTTTTTAATCATGAGAAGAAAAGACTAAATATGAGGAGTGTAGAGGTATTTTTTTTTATTTAAAAAGCCTTTTCTTATATAAACAATCATGTATTCATGTTCTGGTAAAAAAAAAATGTCACAGCATTTTTTCATATTAGAACTGTATACCTGTTATTTGACATAGGACATAGGATTATAGTGCGTTCCCCAGGTGTATTCAGTGGTGTACAATAAACCAATATTTCATATTATATATAAAATCAATATAAGTAAATATGTTAAATTGTGCCATTTTATGCTGTAACAATATATTGTGTGATAAAACTCTCATTATCTTCCATGTAGAATACACTGAACAGAAATTCCCTGCTGCTAGACCAATAAGAGTGAAGCTGGGATCTAGCAGAAGCCCCCAAGGTATTTCTATATAACTGGGAACATTTCCTTAGTGCAGGTTCTTATGAATATCCCCAGAGAGTCACTTGTATGGGTAACTGACAATGTCACACCAGCTTTTCGCCCTTACATTTAGAAGTACAGACTCATTATTTTCATTTGACATAGCACTTCTCATAGGTAACACCTGCCCCCTTAAATGTGCAACAGAGGGTCCCAGAATATCCTAGTAATACAGGGTCTTAGAGGGCCAAGTTGGATTTATACTGAGGCCATTGTACCTGCAGCACTATCATAATATAAAAGGCAGAGTGCTTTATTTTCTGGTATTTATTTCTATTAATCCATTAAAAAAAACAATAAATACAGGTAAAAATTTCCCCAGTCTGCATTTTTTGTAACAAATGGTGTATTACCCTTAACTACAGATCTGCAGGCCACTCTAGGGTAACACCAGCCTGTTGGCCAAGTCCTTTCATTATCTCAGTAAAGAATTTAGTTGACCCAGTTGAGGTTTGGTTGCGCTGTACTTTGTATTTTCATAGTTTCCTCCTCATTTTCCTTTCAGGCAACATCCAGAAAAATCAAACTGAGAGAAAGTCTCGGATTTGTGTAAAGAGAAAATTCTGTGGTGAGTATTTCATTATGAAGAAACGTTACAGAATGTGTCTCCCTCACACCCAGTATAGTTCCTACAATAAGGCTGTATTTCGATGAGATCTATTATCTATTTACCATCTATCTATCTATCACCTATCGATCTATTTATCAATCTATCTATCTATTTATCAATCTATCTATCTATCACCTATCGATGTATCTATCTATCTATCAATCCATCCATCCATCTATCATCTATTTATCAATCTATCTATCAATCTTATAGAATTACTATCTCTTTGCTCATTTATATATTTTTTTATCAGAAGAAAAGACTAAATATAAGAAGAGTAGAGGTATATTGTTTTTTTATTTATAAAGCCTTTTCTCATGTATTCATGTTTTGGGAAAAATAGGTAATGTCACATCTTTCTTCCATAGTGAAAGTGAATACCTGTTATTTAACCTAGGACTCCTGCTAGATAGCATCAGACGTTTAGTGAGCTACAGCAGGTCCAAATCTCTGCTAAAAGATTATAGTGGGTTCCCCAGGTGTATTCACTGGTGTACAATAAACCAATATTTCATATTATATATAAAATCAATATAAGTAAAGATGTTAAATTGTGCCATTTTATGCTGTAACAATATATTGTGTGATAAAACTCATTATCTTCCATGTAGAATACACTGAACAGAAATTCCCTGCTGCTGGACCAATAAGAGTGAAGCTGGGATCTAGCAGAAGCCCCCAAGGTATATCTATATAACTGGGAACATTTCCTTAGTGCAGGTTTTTATGAATAATTCCCAGAGAGTCACTTGTATGGGTAACTGACAATGTCACACCAGCTTTTTGCCCTTACATTTAGAAGTACAGACTCATTATTTTCATTTGACATAGCACTTCTCTTAGGTAACACCTGCCCCCTTAAATGTGCAACAGAGGGTCCCAGAATATCCTAGTAATACAGGGTCTTAGAGGGCTAAGTTGGATTTATACTGAGGCCATTGTGCCTGCAGCACTATCATAATATAAAAGGCAGAGTACTTTTTTTTCTGGAATTTATTTCTATTAATTCATTAAAAAAAAAAAAAATTGTATTTTCATAGTTTCCTCCTCATTTTCCTTTCAGGCAACATCCAGAAAAATCAAACTGAGAGAAAGTCTCGGATTTGTTTAAAGAGAAAATTCTGTGGTGAGTATTTCATTATGAAGAAACGTTACAGCAGTAATGTGTCTCACCTAATGGGGTGCAACTAACAGGGGAGGAGGAGCAACCACAGGAGAGCCAGGAGTTAGACGAGTCGAAATATAGAGTACTCCAGCACACTGCTGTTGGCTGTCTGCCAGACAATCAATAGGTGCAATCCTCCTGCCCTCTACTCCAAGGGCCAAGGAACTCCAACAGTAACAAATATAGAGGAGCACACTATAATAGTATTAAGAATTATTGAACAAACAACATACAATTTTTTGGGGACCACCTTGTCCTTTCCTCAGGTAACAGTATATGAGGAAGGACAAAGTGTCCCAAAACATTGTATGTTGTTTGTTCAATAAATCTTGAATCCCTATTATAGTGTGCTCCTCCATATTGTAGTGTTGGAGTTAGACAGTCCCATCTTCTTATTTTTCCCTATGACAGTACAACTTCTTGAAACATATAGAGGGGGCCCTGTCATAGTTTTGCTGGGTGGCCCAGTGATTTCTAGTTATGCTACTGCTCACTCCATCCAGTATAGGGCAATATAAAATGGCGCAATATTGCTGTTTTGCGATACCCGCATCTTTATTATATTGTCACAGTCGAAATTTTTTTGATGGGATCAAGATCTATGCCCAATTCATAGATTGTCATTGTATTCTATAGATCGCCCTACAATACCATTGGTTTTTACTACCGCATGTTTTTTGTTGTACAACCATTCGTACATTTGCGAACCCAATGGGCCATATTTATAAAGGCACGTTGTCGCTATTTACTTACCACCAACAGCTTTTACGATTGTTACTAAGACTGCGATTTATAATCGAAGAACGTAAATCTACGATAGTGGACAATCATGTGCATCATGCCCGTACATTTATGATCTTTTATGATAAACCACAGTACTGACAATTTTCGATACCGCGGTTTTTAAATATGACCCAAAGTTCCTACATATCATTCTTAATAATAAAATGAATGGTATCCGGTTATGTTTGGACAGCTGTAAAGTAGAACTAGAGTCTAGAATACATGTAGATCAGAGGAGTCCCCATGGAATTGCATCCGGACCTGAGCATATTATTTTACTAGTTCCAGTTGCCATATTGGGACATTTTATCCTTTTGTATAATAAAATAATTTGTCAGTTAAATTGTATCCTAACAATTATATATTTTTCTTACAGAAAACAATGAGCAGGGAGAAGGTCCAATGCCTAAGAGGCCAGTGAAAGAGAGACTGGGCTCCAAGGCCAACCACCAAGGTATTTCTGCTTAACCAAAGCAATTAAAGATTTACAATCGCCCATACAATACCATTTTTTTATACAACCGTTCGTACATTTACACACTCAATAGGCCATATTTATAAAGGCCCGGTGTCGCTATTTTATGTTAAGGCAGCTTTTACGTTCGTTACTACGATTGCGAATTTACAATCACAGAATGTAAATCTACGATAGTGGACGTAAATGTACAATCATGCCCGTACATTTATGATCTTTTATGATAAACCACAGTATCAATAATTTTCAATACCGCTGGTTTTTAAATTTGGCCCAAAGTTCCTACATTAAGGCTTCATAATCGTTCTTAATGATAAAATGATTGGTTATGTTTGGACAGCTGTAAAGTAGAACTAGAGTCTAGAATACATGTAGTTCAAAGGAGTCCCCATGGAATTACATCCGGACCTGAGCATATTATTTTACTAGCTCCAGTTGCCATATTGGGACATTTTATCCTTTGCAGTATTTTGTATAATAAAATAATTTGTCAGTTAAATTGTATCCTAACAATTATATATTTTTCTTACAGAAAACAATGAGCAGGGAGAAGGTCCAATGCCTAAGAGGCCCGTGAAAGAGAGACTGGGCTCCAAGGCCAACCACCAAGGTATTTCTGCTGAACCAAAGCAATGTGCTTAATGCAGGTGTTACCCGGTATTACAGAATTCCCAGATAGCAGCAGATTGTCAGTTCTTATATATTACATGGATGGTCACAGTGCAATTGTCTAACATAGTAAACAATAACGATTGTGTTTGTAGAGTAAACCAAAACAAACATAGGGGGCATAGACACTGCAAGTTCTATTTTTAAACCAACTTAAATAAACACGTCTTACTGTAACCCAAATGACAATATTTATTGTTTATTTATAAACTAAAATATTATTTACTTTTAGGCGTCAAATTTAATTGGACCCCATACGAAAGACAGTGGGACAGACGATATCACAACCCTTGCAGAAGGCAAAGTGAGCCACGCTGCAGAAATTGGGCTCCTTATAAAAGACAATGGGACCCTCACTGCAGAAACTCAAACCATCAGGGAAGGCAGTGGAACTCACGCCACCGCAATTGGGATGCTAGTGAAAGAGTATGGGGACCACACTGCGGAAATCGAAACCATACCAAAGGCAATGGAAAAGACACTGCGCAGAACTGGGACCCTCACCTAATTTAGCGGTAATGACTTTTAAAATATTTTTAATCATTTAGTAAAGTATTTCAGTAAAATACCAATTTCTACTGATGCGTAAATGGTAAAAACACCATTGCGCTACAAAATATTTGTGCATCATATATGCAAGCAGATGGTTCCAATTGTGACCCTCTCCAGAACAGCCTAATTTGTCTCGGGCAAAGCAGGTCTGGGGGGGATTAAGGCAGCATTCGGTGACGGCACCATTAAGGCGCCCCAGTGGCAGCAGTAACATTAGATACATCTAATACCCACGCAGTTATGGTGAGAAATCTTCCCTAACAGGCAATCCTTTTGCCAGTAGTCATATGAGTAAATACATAAAGGAACAGAGGCTTCTATGTAGCCTTAGGTGAACTCTTTTTATTAAGGTACACATACTTTTACACAAGTTAGCACCATGGCGCTATAATGTATAATATATTGATTATTGATGGAATATATTCACCTTGATCTGTATAAGAAGGGTTAAGAATTTTTAGTAAAAAATGAATGTAATATTATATACTGTGGGTACTATCGTCATTCAATGGTATATGCAATGTGTTGGTCATTTCTGTTACTGTATGTTTTCATTTTTGTTTTTACACTTATATTCTTCCCCCCATTGGGATTAGTTAGCCTCTCTGGATTTGGAACCCTATATAAACTGTTACTGGGTGGAATCAATACAATAGTCTGAAAGATTATAAAAAATTCCACTGTCCGATTCAGATGGAGAAGTATATCTAATTTCCATATTTAAAGGTGAAATATAGTTTCCCTCCAAACAAACTCCCCATTCTCTTAAAAGTACCCAGGCGAGGACCCAAATCTGCCTGGTCCTCACCCTCTTGGTTACCCTGGTTTACTAAATCTACAGGGTTATTCAATAAAGTTCTCATGTTAAAAATGGTGCTAATTTTCTACAACCAATCAGATGTAGCTTTCAAATGTTAAATAAGATCTGATGGTTGGGCAAAATTAGCACCATTTTAAAACTAAGAACTTTTATTGAATCTCCCTGATAGTCTTTTAAGAATGTCTCATACTGCTGGACTAACCAATTTCACAGTCCTGACTTAAACAAAGGAAAGAAGTACTCAGCAGGGAGCACTTCTTATCATTGTTCAGTCCGGAACAGTTGGACTGTGAGAGGGGCCAAACTGGACTTGAAGGACTTATTTCGTGATCAAAGATCAGGAGTCAGAATCAGCCTTATAGGTCCTCATCCTGGGTACTATTAAGGCGTGGGGGGGGGGCGGGTGTTTAAAATCAGTGTAGTTTCCATTATAAATATCCTTTTAGACTTTTTGCAAATGTAATCTTTCAAAGGCTTAGTTCCTGACAGGAAGTATAGCAATAAGAATTAGTATAGAATATCCAGCACTCAGGGAAGCCAGGTCTTCTGAGTGCTAAACACACAGAAAATAGGAAAACATAGAGTATGAAAAATCTTCTAGAATTAAGGTAAACATGCACATGTATTTCTATTAACCTCAAATATAACCTATTGTTTTTCTTTACAGATCAAACAAGAAACCGGGGAGCTGAAGTTTTACGATTCTATTAATTATTGTTACTTTGTAAATGCTTATTATTACTATTGTTATGTTAAAAAATGTTTTATATGAAAACATGGGTCTGAACGTTTTATTGAGTAGAATCAATGAACATTAAGAAACCATATAATAACTTTATCTTATTTATAGACCATGGCCATTTGATTATTAAACAAAGTTATCTTTCACATTCTGAGGTCCTGAGATTTTTGGTAAAAAGGCTGGTTTGGGGGGGTTGACGTAAAAATCATATTGTAGTGCATATGTATGTATATTTTATTTTATAATCGCCACTTGTGTATGCAGCACTGTACATTTTAAGATATGTACAGACTAGGGGATAAGTGCAGCCATTATACAGATAATAAAAAAATAAATACAATTTCATACATAAGTTAAGAATACATAAATATAAATTAGGATTAAATTGATATAAGTGCAGCATGCCATGACACATTAGGAATGAGATCCCTGCCCCGAAGAGCTTATAAATCTAAGTGATTGGGAAAACATACAGATACAAGTGGGGATATAGGTACAAAGTGGATTGAGATGGCTAACAATCATTTGTTGTGCTGATGCTCAGAAAAGTTAGGATAACGTCTAGATTTAAAAGTATTAGCGGTTGTCACCTGGCGAAGTGAGAGAGGGAGAGTGTTCCAGGTAGGGAGATGTAAGAGGTTTAAGGCGAGAAGGAAGCAGTGTTCATTGGGGACAGAGGGCCCAGCCAGGAAACATAAGGGACCAGAGGAAGAGATAACTAGAGCGATGCAGTAGAGTGAAGGGATTAAAGGGTAAAAGTAAAAATGAGAGGAAAAAACACAGATTACTATTAATATCAGTGCTCTGCTTCTGATTCAATGTTGCTCTAGGCTTGAGTTGTTTTTAGAATATGGACAAATATTTTTCGACATTAGAGCCAATCTTGCATCTAGGTAGTCAGTTCCGTAGACATCAAAGAAACCACCCTAATCTACTACAGGGAGTAAATAAAATGTCAGTCCCCAGGAGTACATTTTTAGTCACATTGGCTGATACTTGTCCAGCCTGCTTAACATAGTGATTTTGTAATAATATAAAATCTGCCGTGCTAGTATATCCATGCCTAAATAATGTAAATAATAAAGTTGAACTGTATTGAAGAGCATAGTCAGAAGATACCATGAATAGATAAAAAATCAAATTTAAACTGCTAAAAACCAATATTGTATTAATAAAAATCTAAACAATTTAGAAATTTTAGAAATACTGCAACGGAACCTACACCTGCCTACCAGATCGATCACAATAGATACATATTCTAACAAAGTATAAATACATCAGTGTATTAACTATGCAAGAACTGAAGTAAAAATTACATAGCATAAGAATCATTATTTATGGTTGTAAAATACACTTTTAGAAAGATTACTTTTCTAAATAGGCATTGTGGGATTTCATTGCGCCATTATTTAAATCTAAAATGTTGCTTTAATTAGTAGATTAACAGGAGATTTAAAATGTTAAAAAATCTGTGTAAAACCTATGTTAACAAACCATAATAATCTTTGGAAATAGCTAAGCACTCCAGATACAAAAATTCTTTGGTTAAGTTTTGTGCTAGCTTGTAGCATGGAACTTAAAGGGGCTTTGTATGGGGACATTAAAGATGGCAAACTGCAATGCCGTTATGTCCGGTTTTGCATCACAGGATTGCAGAAAGGTAAGACTTGCTGTTTATGATATAAATCCCAGTAGTGGTTACTAATATAAACAATATAAATACCCCTTTCTCCAATAAGAAAATAAAAATAATCAAGTATCAATTGTGTTCGCACATTTATAGCACCAGTATTTGTACCAGATCCAGGAAAATAGTCAACCAAAAAACCGGTGTTAAAAAGTTGCCACTAAAGTACTACTACTACTATCTCTTTAATCAGAGATTAATAAACTCCCCAAAGGTTGGTTTGACAGTGGCTGTGGAAAAAAAAAAAAACTCTAAATTACATTTTTAAAATCCCTGGTACTTACAGTAATTCCTGGGAACCCTTCTAAGTTCCATACGACTGGGAGATCAGGGGGTTTACGCCCCTTGACCAAACCGATTGGCTCACAATGCAGACGGCTAATCATATGACTAAAAGGGCCTTCCATATCAGAAGGAAGCCCCAGAAGCAATCTTTGGAACTAGTAAAGAAATACTGTCAATTTAGTTTTTAAAAGGGTATCTATACTATCTTTAGATACAGAAAGATCACACTACTCCAAAACTTTTTTGGATTATAAATCTGAGCTATAGATTGAGAAATCATCATTTGAAATCACAGAATTTACAGGTAAAGACACTTCAGAAGCAGAAATTATAATATGTGCTCTATCCCTGACCTCTTATTAGAATCTTTGGCTGCCTGCCAGCACACTTTCTGTAACAATTAAGCGAATCAGCAGAGTAAAGAAAGAAGGGGTGTGTGTGTGTGCAAGCAGAGCAATGTCCATGGCGAGGTTGTGCAGAATTTATAAGTGTCGCAGATACTACAAGAAGGCAGTGAGTAAGGGAGGGTGTGGGGGGGGGGGGATTAGGATACTCATTAACATTAATATTTTAATTTAGGTGAGCTCTAATCCTCATTTCCTTTGCACTGGGTGAACCAAGGTTTGCCACCAGAAAACATTGAAAATGCTCACTGGTTTGGGTGAACAATGAACAAGGAAATTTTAATGAGAACCCAAGTGTGCAGCAAACCTTGTTTCATCACTAAGGCTGGGTACACGGCCGGACTATTTGTCCTGACCGAGCGCTCGCTATGAGCGATCGATCGGCCGGGACAAATGTCCATCGGTCGCGGCAAATTCGGCTCCGATCCGGACAAACGAAAGATTGATGACGGTCGCGGTCGGCCGCCCCACACCAGCATAAGTCATACGTTACTAACACAGCCACAAATCTAAATTAGCTTATTTATCCACAGAAAATTAACTATTGTATTTGATCCACTAAGAATAGTGAAAATTAGGCAAGCAAATGTCCCTAACTTATTTACCAAAAAATGCTTAATAAAACAATTAATGGGATTAAACAGATTTAAGGAATACAACTATTATAGGACTAAAACTACAGATGCCACAATATTGTTCCCAAAACCGGGTTTAAAGGAGAACTAAACCCAAATTTTTACACTCCAGAATTTGAAAATATCCCCTCCTAAAACACCAATAAACTGTAAAATCCCACTATAGTAAAAGGCATTAAAGTAAATGTAACCCCCTGAAGAACTGGATGAAATAACTGTTTGTATGTGCAGTAATTGGTCACACCCCTAAACTCAGTCACATGCTCCCTTGCCTATTCTGTCCTGTAAAAGGATTGGCTGGAGGCTACTAGTGGGTGTGACCAACTGAACCAACAGTAACAATTTCCTGCAGTATCTTAGGCCTGAGCATGTGCAAAGAACATAATAGTCAGTGACCACACTGCGATACTGGGATGCTGGGTAATAAAACACAAACCCGATGTTAGAAAGGTACATTTCTCAACAACCATATTAAAATGAGAGGTGAGACATAGATTACTGCTTTTATATTAAGGTGCTCTTTCTTCTGAAAGGCTTTAGTTGTCCTTTAAGGCTCCTATCTGTATTGTACCATGACCAATAAACCAATATTAAGGGGGTGGGGGGATTAACCCCATGGGGATTTGTCATTTGGATTTTCTAAATGAAGTCAGTTTGGTCATTGTGTGAAGAAAACAACGTAGAGGGTCGCACCCCAAACAATAGTATATTTATTAGTGACCACACATTATATCACAACGTTTATGGTGAATTTAACGTGCCCCTTCCTCAGGTATTGCCATGGAAACTTTCATATGGTAATGATCATCCAGTAAGAAAAAGACTTGTACTCCAGTAAATACATACAGGGTTATTCAATAAAAGTTCTAATTTTGCCCCAACCAATCAGATGTTAGCTTTCAAATGTTAAATAAGATCTGATTGGTTGGGCCAAAATTAGCACCATTTTAAACAATAAGAACTTTTATTGAATAACCCTGATAGTATATTATATTTTTGGGAAATGTAAGGCAGCAGCAGTCCAGTACCCGGGGTGGCAATTTTAAACCTCTCAAATGCAAAGGGGCCAACTGCACTTTGTCAGTTCCCAGCTTTGTGGGTAAATAAATATCTCTTATAAGTTTAACTTGAGGGGTGTGTGTTGTTGTATGCCTTCAGTCTAGTTGCTCAGGCTCAGTGTCCCCTTCCTCTCTTAACTGAAGCAGGACCAGACAATCTGTAAGGACAAGCATGCTCAATAATCTTTATGAGGCACCACTGGGATTGGGAGTTCCCCACCATGCAATTGACACATACCAACTGTCAACATTCCAGTTACAGCAAAATGCATACAGCAGAATAGTTTATGATAATAAGGCACTTGATTGACAGCAGAAATGTAAAATGATTAAGATTTGATATCTAAATAGGAAACAGGTTTTTAAAGAAAATGGCACAGTGGTGGAATAATTAAGAGTCTAATACTAATTCCAGTTTCGAATTACAGATGATTTAAACATCATACACTTGTCTTCCTGTATAATCCCTAATGAAAGATAAACTTACTATACAGCAAGGCTTTCAGTTACTATCCCCTCCCCTTTCGTATCGGTGTCATTTAACAAGGATATAATAATCAGAAGATAGTAGGCAAACTATTTCCCGCGATTCTCTACCATCCCTTCCTTTTGCGAGATTTCGGAAGCTCCACAAAGAAACACAGTAATCATCAAAAAAGTGAGGAGGACTCCTACCAGCATCGGATCTAACAAGTGAGTTTTATTTCAGCATATAATACGGCACAGTACACACAGAGGGAGAACGCTCACGCCCTGACGCGTTTCGTGACACCGAACCTGTCACTTCATCAGAGGGAAACATTACTTTTTTGATGATTACCATTTAACAAGGATGACAGAGAAATTCTTCAATCAGCTACTTTTTATCCACCCGTGGTAAAGGGAGAGGAGTAAAATCTATTGTGATAAACTGAAATGAAAGTCAGTCATCATTAGTTAAAAAATAAACAGAAACACTAGGGAAATATTGTTTAGGGTGTTCTCTTTCTTTAAATAATCACACATTAAAGCTGAATAACATTTTCCATTAAGTAGTTTTTGTACTGACCATAGCTGTACTGTTACATCAGTGGTTCAAATAATAAGGAAATATGATTATTAGTAAAAAGGTATCTTGTGAATCAATTTATGGTAAATTCCAAAATTCCAAAATCAGTTTAATGGAAACTGTCGAGCAAGGCATTTCAAATTGATCCCGGTCAATTGTTACAGTTTCACAGACATTCCTTAAATATTTTTTTCTAAGTTTAAAATAAATTGCTCTCCTATTGTAAACCTTATAAAAAAAGGATTTAACACTTAATTCTGTGGAAGGAGAAACATAGAGTCCATCAGAATAGGAAACATATTTAGGATATAATGGTATAGCCCTAGAAGGAAACTGGAAACCAAATGAATGACCCGTGTGCAACAATTCCAAAGCACTGCAATTTTCACATTTTTGTTGACAGGTTCCAGGAAACTTGTCACCATAGTCAAAAACAGATATTTCCAATTTTCAAGGGATGTCATATCGCCACCTGCTGGTAACATTTTTACCCGTGCATAAACCCAGAAAATAATAAGTAAAAAACGCCATGCCATAAAAATTGCACATAAGATATTTTAGATAGTGTGTTTCATAATTAGTGTGATTTCTTCCTCCAGTCTCAGTACACTGGCATTTTATTTGAATTATACCAGCAAGCAGATTTTTAACATTAAAACTAGAAGTTTTAAACTCTACAACATGGGAAAATCATTTGAGGTTAACCTTTTAGTTGTGGCAGCAAAGCAATGAACTGCAGGAAAGCAGTTTTTTTCTATCACAAAAAAAAGTCCTCTTTAAAAAGGGTTCAATAATATAAAATAATCCTTTGCCGGTTATAGCAAATTGAAATCCTATATAACATAGGAATGGTGAAAATAGAATATTTTGAGGATAATTTAATAATATTTATTATTTGCAGAAATCAGATTTTTGAGAAGTCTACGTTAAACAGAAGTTTTACCATATCAATCAATATTCAAAAGGATTGTCTAGAGGAACATCATTTTGCAATACTAATAATTCTGTATAGCACCACATGTATTTTGTATAATGTATTTCTAAACAATATCCTTGTATAAAGAAAACTGTGGGGGAAGTGTAGTCTGTTTGCAGTTTAGATGTATGATTTAGGGTAGCACTGTGGTTCAATTGTTAGCACAGATGCCTTGCAAAATCAGGCACCATTTAAATGGAGTGTCCATCAATGGGTTACCTCGAGGAACTATGATTTCCTTTAGCAATTCAAGAAAAACTTGTTTTTAAGAACTTTTATTTCAAAATGCCCCTTAATGTACCCAAGTAAAAATTAAGGATTACATTGAATATTCATTGTCTTATAAACATTCTCCCAATCATAACACAGAATGAGAGATGATTACAGTAACATACACTGATATTAGTGAAATGTAAAATTCCCAGATTAATTTGATACTCACCAGCAGGATTAAACAGATTTAAGGAATACAACTTTTAGGACTAAAACTATAGATGCAAAAGTATTGTCCCCAAAACCGGGTTTAAGGCTCCTATCTGTATTGTACCATGGCCAATAAAACAATACCAGGGGGTGGGGGGGATTAACCCCAGGGGAATTTATCATTTGGATTTTCTAAATGAAATTGGTTGTTTGGTCATTATGTGAAGCCATGGAAACTTTCAAATGGAAATGATCCTCCAGCAAGAAGAAAGACTCCAGTAAATACTGTAAATGGTATATTCACTTTTTGGGTAATGTAAGGCAGCAGCAGTCCAGCACCCAGGGTGGCAATTTTAAACTTTCCAAAAACAAACGTGCCAACTGCACTTTGGACAGAGCTGGGGGATGTCAGTTCCCAGCTTTGTGGAGAAATAAATCTTAAAGGGAATGTTGACCTTAAAAATAATAATACACCTACCTTTTTGCTGAAATGTATCCTGCAATATTCTGTCTGTTAACCCCTAAGCTGTCATCTCCCCATACAGTGTCAATCTTAGGTGTAATGGGCAATGTCACAGCCAATTATTGACTGGGCTTCCCTGCATGCTGTGTTAGCTCGTATAGCATGGAGGTAGAGGTGGAAACCAAAATACTCAGACATAGATTACAGTCTTCAGATATAAAACTGGGAATGGAGTGACTGGAAAAAGTTTTATAAAGCCAAATGGTGGGTGCATTTTTATTTTAGAATGGGCATGCCCTTTAAAGGAGCAATCCAAGTTTGCTCTCTTCTCCATACAGTAGTTTCTTAAATGAGAGAATAATTCCAAAATATAAGCAACACTTTATATAAACTAGCAGGTGGATTGTGAGAACTAAAGTTCTGCAAAACCTTATTCCTTGCAAAAGGAACATTCTACCCGATAACAGTTAGCCTATTCCCTGTATAGAATGTCTGAATGAGTTGCATATCATTTTTAGATAAGGAAGCAGCCTTATTATCCATTTGTTCTGTGAGTAGGCTGAACTCTGTATTAAAAAATGGAAACTAAATCTCAACAGTAATGAAGATGATAACACAAGATGGTCCAGAACATATTACACACAAACAATATAAATTAAAATAATTGTAATTAACTGGGTTGTAAAGATTATCTTGCATAATGCCTGCACCACTAAATCATATACCCAGACTTTGTTATTCACCATACTACATGCTTCTTATACAGCACAAGTGTAAGCTTCCTACTAAAAGTGGACTGGATATCTTTTTTTCCTACAGGAGTGGCCTAATTTGACACTTTTTTTCAATGAAATGCATTAGCCTAAGGGTTAGAAAATATTTATTTATCAAGCACTGTATGTACTGGGGCAACTATATTTCCATTTGGAAGCTCTCAGACTCCCCTGAGAATACCATTTAGGTACAGATGAATTTCTTAAATGTTAACAGACAAAAACACACAAAGTTATGCAGCATGACCCGATCTATTTAAATGTAATAACTAAGAAAGAAATTTGTTGATTTTATAGGAATTTTCAGTTTGTAAAACTCTTCTGTGACTATGATGGTCTGGTTCTTAATCAATGATCTATATTTCCCAAAAATAAAAACGATATTTAATATGTATTTTAATATATGTGTCAGTTGGTGCAACATTCCTTTGATCAGGCAAGTGATGAAGTACACCTGCTGCATGTCTGATTACTAATCAGTTCAGTTGTGCATTCTAATGAAGTACTCAATAAATATCTGAACTAATCGCTAATCAGCTACTAAGCAGGTGCATTGTACAGGTATCCAATTTAGATTGAAATAGCCACCACAGTCATAGGTTTTCTTCGGATGTAACCAACTTACCAGGACACTGGTGAAATTTATAGTTTATAATCAACAACTCCAAGCAGCAATGACACAAAAATGTTAAGAGTATTAGGAAATACATCTTAGCATCCAAAGCTGGTTTACTGGGCATACCCAACCCCTAACAGTTGCTGATGGTGATCATGTAGCATGACCCAGTCCACAGAAGTGCTCTCTGTAAGGTACTACTGTGAAATCACATCTAATCCTTACAGATTTTAATGTCAAAAATATAACTCTTACCTGGTCCCCGGCATCAGCAGATTTCATTAGTTATTTGTCCTTATATAATGACCACAACCCTATGTTAGGTAGGAAGATTGAAGCCAACATAAAAAGCCCTGCCATCTGCACAAATCTCTTCTGCTTCCTCTTCATTGTAGTAAAGGATGGTATTGCTCAGTGAAATACTGTAATCCACAAAAGGAACAAGAGAGAGAATGACACTGTTCAAAGTTTTCTTCTAACTTGAAATCCTACACACTGGCTAAGAAACTTAAAACAGTCTTGTCCCATAGATCTTGGGATTGGTTAGCCCAGTCGCTCCTGGGATTTGTTAGTCCTATTGATCTTGGGATGGGTTAGTCCTATTGATCTTGGGATTGGTTAGTCCTACAGAGCTCGGTAAAGGTTAGTTCTACAGGATGTGGACCAGTCACTCACAGCTTGGAACTGGTTAGTCCTACACGGTTGAAATTGAAAGGTCCTACAGATCTAGGGGACTTGGTTAGTCCTACTGAGTCTGGACCGGGTAAGCCCTACAGGGTTTGGAAACCAGTTAGTGCCACAGAGCCCAGTAGACTGACAGACAGTGTAACCCACGGGGTCTCCGGTGTAAATGGGAAGTTTGGTTGGCACAGGGCACAGCCTGTTGTACTGACATTGCCAATGTGGATTATAGGAGGTTAATCCATGTACCGTCTCCTTCATGGAACTTCCCTAACACTGGGGCAGCAGCACAGGACCGGGGTCCCCTGGTACCCACTTCCCATTCATTACAACCACATGGACCGGTCCCATGTCACTGACAGTAAATCCACCCCGTGCAGGACACCGGGTGACATCGCTGGGTGATCCCGCACAGCAGGTGATTCCTCCCCCAGTAACTAACGGAGCCTCGTCCCTCTCATTGGGTAGCCCAGCCACTGGCACCTTCTCCTGGAGGAAGCACGTGGGAAGGACGGGAACTGCCGGCGGTTATAAATAAGGTGGAGGAGGATGTAGGAGGATCCCCGGTCCGTCACTGCACAGCACGGATCCCAATTCCAGCTCCTCAGCCGGTCACCGCTATGGACAATCAGCCCCTGTACCAGGCTCAGTGTTACCGTGCGGACAGGGGGAGGTGCTGTCTGGTCCCCCCGCCCCAACTTTATGTTCATTGATAAACCGCCGCCCCCAAGTTTTGCGAGTGTCTCCGGGGGGATCAGCACTAGGTCCGGTTTCTTCTCTCCCGCTCCGTGTGTTGGATCCAGTTCTCCCACTGACGTGGGAGTGGAGGGGGAGGGAGCGGGTAAGGAATATACACCGAGCGGGGAACAGGAGGCAAATGTCTGTGTGGGATCAGCAGGTCTGGGCCCTTCCCCAGAGGATGGACCTGTCAGATGTCGGTACATCGGGTCATAGGGAGAAAGTTATTAATGGCCCTGGACCGTGTCATTATGATTAGGGATCCACTAGCACTTGGCACGGGTCAGTAACACAGGGCATCCATTACAGTACATTGCCCCTAGATACACTATTACACACAGTACCCTAGATACACACTATTACACACAGTACAAAATAAAAAAACAATGGTCTAGATAAAACTGAACTTAGCTCCCTAAGTACCCGAGGGTGTATTTTATCTGTTCCAGGAGATTTATTAATATCAACCTTATCTAGTTCTTTCTGTACCATATCCTCAGTTAACCAAAGTGCACTTAAATCTTTTATACCATTATTGCTACTATGATATCTGTACTTGGATCTTCTATAGTGTATACAGAGGGGGGAAAAGTATTAAGACATATGCTTTATTGCCATCCTCCGTAACTAACTTATCCACATTAATTAATGGTGCCACATTCTCAGTCTATTAATACTTCTTACTATTAATATACTTAAAAACTTTTTTAGGCTTAGTGATGCTTTGTTCTCCTATCTTAACTTCATTATTAATGAATATAAATAACTATAAGAGGAAATGTCTAATTTACACTCAATTCATAGTTCTGAGTGACAAGGTTAGTGATGAACTGTTATTGCTTCTTTAAATTAGACCTTTTAAAAACATTAATAATTCTGTTCTGGGTTAAAGGGCACGTCTACCCTTATAATAAATTTTTGCCATATGATAATATAGCTTCCCCCAGCCCCAACCGCCATAAAATAATTTCAAGAAAGTCCCCTGATCTTTACTTCCCTCTCTCCTCCTCCGCACTGCCCGGCCTTCTGCTTGCAAGACACTGCAAGCAGAGGGCGGGACTGGCAGCTGCGTACGTGATTGGCTGATGATGCTTTAAGAAATTATACAATAGATACACAATTAGATAGATAGATACAAAGATACCTAGATTAGTCAAATCTTTCTATTGACCATTAACGATTGAGGATATTCCTTTTTTCAATATGTATGTATATCATATATTCCTTTTGTATAGAAATTATCTCCGTAACTGTGTGCTTAATTATAATGATCCATTTTGCAGGTTTCCCAGTGTATAAATACTCAATGCAGCTGACCTTAGTTGTAAAACCAGTATATTTTCCCACATCAATTAGTACTTTAAAACTGAGAAACAGCTGAAAGTCTAAAAATCAATATTTATGTTTAAAATTCATAGGACTATTCTCTCTTCAACATTTTTTCTTCCTCAAGGCTAGAGTAATTGACTGCTTACAAGGAAAAAATGTAATGTATTTCTCTTGCCATGTACAGTGAATCTAATAGATTAACCCTATGGCCCCCAGTAAAAGATGATTTATAACATAATTTGGCTGGACCAATTGTAGTGTCCTCCCTTCTCAAGTTATTTGATAAAAAAAAAACAGACTCAAGTATATTATTTTGGTACCTTGCATATGTCCTTGTAGTATATTTCTCTTGCTTATGAGAAATTGGAAATACTGCAAGACAAGATAATTTCAGAATGGAATGGGATTCGAGATGAGATTTTAAAATAAAAGCCCAGTAAAAAATGTATAATGTAATGTATATTATTTAAAGGGAAAGTTCAGAGGAAAAAAATCATTATTTTTTAAAATTCTTAGTTTTTATTATGCACACCTAGTTATTCTACATATTCTCTCCCATTTTGAAAAATCAGTTGAATTTTTACCCCTTGCTATTACCTGCTGCTGACATTAGTGAGCTGACATTTCAGTTTCTAACAGTCCTTCTTCTTCCCAGAATGCACCACATCCTTGGAATGTTTCTACTGATTGGCTGTTGGATGGGTCAAAGATGCTCAGATCTCTACTGAGCAACTGAATCAACCCAGGCGCTGGGTCAAGGGCAAGACTATAACGGTCTCTACTAGGGGTCCTGCAAACAGGAAGTCAGTATTTCTTTAGCATTTATTTACAGTATACGAAGACAAAATGCTGAAAGGGCAGGGTAAGGTCATTGGAATAGAAAAATACTGCTCTTTTTTTCTTAAAAAGCATGTGTATTTGCACTGAACTTCCCCTTTAATATTTTCAATGGAATCATGTACACTTAAGCAAAATACAAGTTAAATAAAACACAAGAACCTAACACAGCACAACAATATGGACTGGGTGTATCAACAAAAACATTTCTTTCCATTTATTTATTATGACATTTTTCCAAGCCTTCTTAAAACCTGGTCAACTCACTACATGCAAGAAGCCTCCTAAAAGCTGTAAAATGCCACTTATATGAACCATAACCCTAAATCATAATCATTCTTCCACCACATCACAAATATTGCACCAATTCTTGCAACTGTTCATGGCCATTTCCCATTGCAGTTGTTGTATATGTCCCCCTGATCAATGTGCCTATAAGTCATAACTTTTAGCTTCTTTCTGCATTTTTTCAAAGGCCGCAGCGCCAGCTCAGTTAACCAAAATCATCTAGGAATCACTTCCGACAATGCCATCACAGCCTCTGGCAAAATGAAGTGCAACTGCGCTAATCTACCTAATCAAGCCAATGTTTTTACCCTGGCCTATGTCATTCCCTCACAGATGTACAATCACTATATCCAGTTTACCTAGTCTGCAGCCAATTGTAACACCTATGGGAATACAGTAAGTCCAACCACTGCCTCTTTTTCCCAATGAATGTATAATTATCTGTGATGTTGGAAAGCCAAAATATTCTCCCAGCTCCCCTAAGCCGCTTTTCTCTTTACCCAAAAAACAAATGAATGGCTAATGATCTAAGCCCTCAGTTGCCCTCAGTAAGCCCTCAGTTGCCTATTTTCAAATTACAGCAGCGGCCTAACATACAGTTCATATTTGTTGTACTGCCATCTGCCCATCTGCTTAATGCACTCAGGAGAAACATTTAAAAGATTTCCTTCAGTGGCTGCCCCTGCAAAGAAAGAATGCCCACAGTAATTCCGCTAATCCAAATCCAATTCTTTAACTACCTTCTGAAGGACAGTTCTGAACTGAAATATAGATAATAGTGAACCATCCTGTCTTACAAAAAGAGAGCCCTCCTGAATACCCTTTAATTCCCTAAATTCCTGAAACACCTGCACTGGGCATGTCCCTACTATGCTACATTGGCCCAACCAAGAGCATCTTCCATCTACTTAACATGTTGTTTTTTGATCTAATCACCATAACTCTAAAATCTAAGAACCTCAACCTCCCAAATTCACAATGCTAGAAAGAAAGACAACAAATAAAGCAGTTTAAACGTGCAAGCTTCATACTCAGGTTTGTTTTAACTACTGTCTCACTGTTACTGCTTCCAACGTCTAAGTTACAAGAGTCTTCCAGGTGGATAACAGATTGCGCAGCTCTAGCCCTTTGGTTTTATAGTACCCCTGCCTTCTCCCTTAAAGGTGATGTATTCGGCCAAACGCATTCACTTCTCAAGGCCTCTGGTTTTTGGCTGCTCCTCTTAAATTTCAGCTTCCCTCTCACTTGCCTCTGACTCTTTCTTGGTTCAGCAGTGACCTCTGGTCACTGATGAAGAAGATGTAGTCCGTGATTCACACACACCATGGTTCACACACTGTTTGAGTCTCTAACCTTTTGAAGTGGATTTTTTGGATATGGAGCAGAGCCGTGCACTGCTGTATTGGCAGAGTGTTGGTGCTGCAGTGTATTTATACATCTTTACAGCCTTTCCACCTTTCCCCTACAGGTATTGCTGTCAAACAGGAGGCTGCCTCTTCTGACTCCAGGGGCAGGCACCTACTCTGATGCCTGCCCCTGTGAAACCTTTAGAGCCTGCTGCAGTCTCTCAATCCCCACTGCCCTTTAGTCATTCTCCCACAGCTTTTGGTACCTATATTTCTGTCTGTACAGCTAATGTATAGTCGCTTTCTGCAGATCTTTCTCACACTATGCCCTTTCTCCTTCCACAGCTCTCCATTTTCAGTCTTTGGTCCTTCCCACCTTCAGCCGAAGATAGCCCAGCCAATCATTGAGACACAGAGGTAAGCCACACCTCCCCTCTGCAATCACTGAGCAGAAGACAGCGTAAGAGAAAAGGCCAGTCTTAATTATGGCTGCAGCTCCCCCAATGTATCAGAATCGCCTATGCTGTGTTTTGCTTACCATGGGGAAATTTGCAGAAAGTATCTAATCAGATTATTTTATATATGTTTATATTTTTTATAGATGAGGGTGACAAGATCACAATACCTGTCAACAATGCCTTTAAAGAGACATTTAAGAAGTTAGAATAAAGTTGCTTAAAAAACTGTACCTTTTGGGGGATAGAAAGATGCTAAATGAAGAGATGTGTTTATTCTCTAGATGAAGCATACTCAGCATGCCCAGTAGAGATGAACAAAACCATCAAGTTCAAGTTCCAAAGTTTGCAGGACCAGTAAGCTCTAACCCCCAGACCAACCGAATTTGTCCAGGGCCGGTCCATTGAGAAGAAATGATCTGCAAGAAGCAATAAATAATAAGAGCATTACTTGGCTGCATAAAAAGTAGAAGAGTTTGTTATTTACAGTATATTAGTGCTTGTTAGAAATAACCCTGTTAAATTTTCTCTAGATGTTGGTTTAGAAATTAGTAATGTTAAACACTTATACATTAGAAATAGATGTATTTGATCATTCTGGAAACAGATGATTAAAAGTGCAAATCTCTCCTTTTAATTATGCTCTGCTTCCAAACTTTTTGGCGTGACACAAATGCTACAAGATGGATCAATGTGATGCTTGCTGTGAGCAACCTTAAACCTATGAATCTGCTATGGGACTAGGGTGTTTCCTACCATTTCCAGTGTATTAACATTTTTGGTTTAGTTTGCCTGTAGGTAGCAATTTTCCATCATGTCTGATAAACCATTAGGACCCTTTTTTTGATTTTCACCATTCAACACTTATAATTATAGCACAATAACTAAAATTGTACAATTCAGACCTGGATCCAACACGGAACTCCCGCTTCCAAAATCAGAAAGCACCATTGGAACCGATCGGAACTTCTGTATTTCAGAACTTCAGTATTTATCAAAACTACTTTCAAAAGTACGATCAGAAACTATATAGTTTCCGATCGTACTGACGAGGGTTACCGAAAGTTGCCTTGTATGCTCAGTAGCGCTCAATAGTACAATCGGTAACTCGAAAATAGCTTGCGTGTTCAGGTTTTTTACATTTGGGAGATTTGTATGTGTTCCCCTGACCATTTCCCAGGTGCCAGAGCCATCTACAATAAGTTACCATGCTTTTGCTATTCTTATTTTACTCTTTTTGACTTTTATAGGTCCATTATCAGATTTTCAAATTTTTTCAAAATTAGGAAAATCTGAAAATGGAACCAAACTAGATGGTTTCGAACATCTCTATTCACCACAGGAAATAAGTGCATTTATATGAAATGGTCAACTTACAGATTACTGAAGATGAATTGTTCTAAAGTACAAAGGAAACAGACAACAACAAATTCCCTAGTGTCTGTGCTGAATAAATGATTATTGGGGTTGTTAGAATACATGGTAAAACTTAACGGTGTCATGGATCTTCAGAAGACTTCAAATCTCTGTTGCTTTGTATGCAAGAATGTTGAAGACAGCTTTCCCCCTGAGATAAATCTAGACATGAAAAAGGCGAGGAGCTTGGTTACTTAATTATTTAAGTGGCAGAAAGTATGCCTGAAATACTTCTTTATTAGATAGGCCCCCAAACTATCTGAATAAATAAACAAAGACAATTGCTAACTCAGGATTCCCTATGTACTGTACAAACTCATTTACATCACATGGGTATGTTCTAATAAATCAGTATACAGAGACACATTAAAAGATCTGGAACTGTGGGTTTGGACTCACTGGTATCTCAATTTTTTCAGATAATCTCCCAAAAGTGAGAAATTATATAAAGAACTGCATCTTTAATTCTTCAAGTATGCTTGATAGAATGGAGCAGTTACGTGGGTGAAGATAATGTTTTTGGAGTTGTTTTGCATGTAAAAAAATGTTAAAAGTATGCACTTCGAGCACAGTCCTGAACTTATTTATTGGCTCTCTTTCAGTCTATTTACTGGCAGCATCTCTGTGTGCACTGATGCAAATAGGGTACCATTTTATTCAGGACATGTAGCCAATTGATATTTAATTCAAGATTTTATTTTTATTGCAGGTTTGGTCAAGATTTCAAAGTCTGAATCTTCTGTGCTTTTTTATATTAGAAAATCTGTTAAAATTGGACATTTCTATGTCTGAAGGAATGGCGGCACTATACAGCTGCAGGTGTGTGTTTTCCAAAAATGTATAGTTGTCTGGGTTCCTTCCAAGATAAAATAGTATTTAGCCTAAAAAATGTAATAGTTTACTTTAGAGCAAATCCTTCAAGTTATGCTCTAGTTCCAATTTGGGCTATTTGCTGGTCATGGCTGATGCATATGGCATACCGTTTGATACAAGACATGTGGTAGAATGAGATTTAGGGCTAGGCAATACTGAAGCGCTTTTGAGCACAATCTGATTGCGATTGCAATCTGATTGCGCTTTTAAAATCGCACACAAGTGTAGCCTTGTTGATGTGGCCACACTAGTGCGCTAGGCAGCACTGCGTATGCAATCCTTAAATTGGAGGGCATGTGATCTGCATTTTTTGTGCAATCGCATACACTCCGATTGCGAATCACCATCTGAACGCAATCACGAGCGCACACACACAATCGCGTTACAGTGCGGCCTCAGCCTTAGTGGGGTTTCTTACTTGACAAGTGGGTTTAGGTAAGATTTCTATTTGAAAAACTGAAAGCTGTTCAAACATCGCAGGTGTTGCTGGCGTCTTCTTTATTCTTTCTTCTGCCATCACTGTGATGACTTGATGACTGAGCTCTGCGGGGTTTGCACCTCTTTATATAGGTTTGCAGAAGGACCAAATATAATTGTGATTGTTTAATATTTCAATGCTTGCAATCATATGATCACACATTAAACAATCATATATGTATTTATCAAGAATATGTCATGCTAGTGTCATCACTAAAAAAATGCATCCAGACACATTTAAAAAATATTAAGAGATCAAATAAGAAGTCAGACAAAGTGCAATGCTTTATTGGTTTAAAATTCAAAGCTGTATGAAATGATGATGTCATGCTGATGTCATAGTGACATCACTAAAAAATGCACCCAGACACATTTGAACACTATTAAAAGATCTAGAATAAGAAATCATACTAAAAGCAATACTTCTTGGGTCACAATCAAAATTTGTGGAAAATTATGATATCATGCTGATGTCACAGTGACATCACAAAAAATGCACCCAGACGCATTTAAAGGAGAATGAACCCCAAAATACATAGGCAGCTCCACAGACTCTATAACTGTCACTTAGTAAAACCTCTAAATTCATTCTTTTAGTGTAAAATTCATTCATAAAAGATTTCAGGGTACTGCACCTCTTTATATAGGTTAACTGAAGGACCGAATCCAATTGTTATTGGTTAATATTTCAATGCATGCAATCATGATCACACATTAACCAATTATATTTGAATTTTATTATTCAAACCTATATAAAGAGATGCATACCCCGCGGAGCTCAAAAGTCATCACAGTGATGGTAGAAGAAAGAAGAAGGAAGAAAGAAGAAGGAATAAAGAAGAATTCGGATCAAGCCTTCAGCAACACCAGTGATGTTGATGTCACCAGCATCAGCGGTGTCTCTGACATCGCCCGGTGTCGGTGACATCAGCGGAGTTGGTTTAGTGCCATTGGAAGCTCTTGCATCCCCTGAGAATACCATTTAGGTACAGATGAATTTCTTAAATGTTACAGACAAAACACACACAAGTTTATGCAGCATGACCGATCTATTTAAATGTACTAAACTAAGAAAGAATTTGTTGATTTGATAGGAATTTTCCAGTTTGTAAAACCTTCTGTGACTATGATGGTCTGGTTCTAATCAATGATCTTATTTCCCAAAATAAAAACGATATTTAATATGTATTTTAATATATGTGTCTGTTGGGTGCAACATTTCCTTTATCAGGCAAGTGATGCGTACACCTGCTGCATGTCTATTACTAATCAGTTCAGTTGTGCATTCTCATGAAGTACTCAATAATATCTGAACTATACGCTAATCAGCTATAGCAGGTGCATTGTACGGTATCCAATTAGATTGAAATAGCCACCACAGCATAGGTTTTTCTTCGGATGTAACCACTTACCAGGACACTGGTGAATTTATAGTTTATAATCACACAACTCCAAGCAGCAATGAACAAAAATGTTAAGAGTATTAGGAATACATCTTAGCATCCAAAGATGGTTTACTGGGCATACCCAACCCCTAACAGTTTGCTGATGGTGATCATGTAGCATGACCCAGTCCACAGAAGTGCTCTCTGTAAGTACTTACTGTGGAAATCAATCTATCCTTCAGCAATTTTAATGTCAAAATATAACTCTTACCTGGTCCCCCGCATCAGAGATTTCATTAGTTATTGGTCCTTATATAATGACACAAACCCCTATGTTAGGTAGGAAGATTGAAGCCAACATAAAAAGCCCTGCCATCTGCACAAATCTCTTCGCTTCCTCTCTCATGTAGTAAAGGATGGAGTTGCTCAGAATATCTGTAATCCACAAAAGGAACAACGAGAGAGAATGACACTGTTCAAAGTTTCTTTCTAACTTGAAATCCTACACACTGGCTAAGAAACTTAAAACATCTCTTGTCCCATAGATCTGGGATTGGTTAGCCCATCGCTCCTGGGATTGTTTAGTCCTATTGATCTTGGGATGGTTAGTCCTATTGATCTGGGATTGGTTAGCTCTAAGAGCTCGGTAAAGGTTAGTACTACAGGATGTGACCAGTCACTCACAGTTGGAACTGGTTAGTCCTACACGGTTGAAATGAAAGGTCCTAAGATCTAGGGACTTGGTTAGTCCTACTGAGTCTGGACCGGGTACGCCCTACAGTGTTTGGAAACCAGTTAGTGCCACAGAGCCCAGTAGACTGACAGACGAGTGTAACCCATGGGGTCTCCGGTAAATGGAATTTGGTGTGGCACAGGGACAGCCTGTTGTACTGACATTGCCAATGTGGATTATAGGAGGTTAATCCATGTACCGTCTCCTCATGGAACTTCCCTAACACTGGGGCAGCAGCACAGAACCGGTGGTCCCCTGGGTACCCCTTCCCATTCATTACAACCACATGGACCGGTCCCATGTCACTGACAGTAATCCCACCCCCGTGCAGGACACCGGGTGACATCGCTGGGTGATCCCGCACAGCATGTGATTCCTCCCCAGTAACTAACGGAGCCTCGTCCCTCTCATTGGGTAGCCAGACCACTGGCACCTTCTCCTGGAGGAAGCACGTGGGAAGGACGGAACTGCCGGCGGTTATAAATAGGTGGAGGAGATGTAGGAGATCCCCGGTCCGTCACTGCACAGCACGGATTCCCAATTCCAGCTCCTCAGCCGGTCACCGCTATGGAACATCAGCCCCTGTACCAGGCTCAGTGTCCCTTGCGGACAGGGGGAGGTGCTGTCTGGTCCCCCGCCCCCCAACTTATGTTCATTGATAACGCGCCCCCCAAATTTTTTTGCGAGTGCTCGGGGGATCAGCACTAGGACCGGTTTCTTCTCCTCCGCTCTCCGTGTGTTGATCCAGTTCTCCCGCTGATGTGGGAGGGAGGGGGAGGGAGCGGGGAAGGAATAGACACTGAGCGGGGAACAGAGGCAAATGTCTGTTTGGGATCAGCAGGTCTGGCCCTCCCCAGAGGATGGACCTGTCGCGTCGGTACATCGGGTCATAGGGAGAAGTTTTTTAATGGCCCTGGACCGTGTCATTGGATTAGGGATCCACTAGCACTAGGCAACGGGTCAGTAACACAGGGCATCCATTACAGTACATTGCCCCTAGATACACTATTACACGCAATACCCTAGATACACACTATTACACGCAATACCCTAGATACACACCATTACACGCACTATTACACACCGTACCCTAGATATACACTATTACACACCGTACCTCTAGATATACACTTACACACAGTACCCTAGATATACACTTACAGACAGTACCCTAGATACACACTATTACACACAGTACCCTAGATACACACTATTACACACAGTACCCTAGATACACACTATAACACACAGTACCTTAGATATACACTATAACACACAGTACCTAGAGATACACTATTACACACAGTACCCTAGAGATACACTATTACACAGTACCCTAGAGATACACTTACACACAGTACCCTAGATACACACTATTACACACAGTACCCTAGAGATACACTATTACACACAGTACCCTAGATATAGACTAAAACACAGCCCTAGATACGACATAACCACACAGTACCTAGATACACATATTACACACAGTACCCTGATACACACTTACAGACAGTACCCTAGATACACCACTATTACACACAGTACCCTAGTACACTATAACACACAGTACCTTAGATACACACTATTACACACCGTACGCAGATATACACTATTACACACAGTACCCTAGATATACACTACACACAGTACCCTAGATATACACTTACACACAGTACCCTAGATATACACTTACACACAGTACCCTAGATACACACCATTACACGCAGTACCCTAGATACACACATACAGCGTACCCTAGATACACCACTATTACACGCAGTACCCTGATACAATATTACACACCCGTACCCTATGATACACCACTATTACACACAGTACCACTAGATATAACTTACACACAGTACCCTAGAATACATTAAGACTACCTAGAACACACTATTACACACAGTACCCTAGATACACACTATTACACACAGTACCCTAGATACACACTATTACACACAGTACCCTAGATATACACTATTACACACAGTACCTTAGATATACACTATAACAAACATTACCCTAGATATACACTATTACACAAGTACCCTAGATATACACTATAACACACAGTACCCTAGAGTACACTATACAACACAGTACCCTAGATATAGACTACACACACCAGTACCCTAGATACACACTATTACACACAGTACCCTAGATACACACTTACAGACAGTACCCTAGTAACACCTATTACACACAGTACCCTAGATACACACTAAACACACATACCAGATACAACTATTACAAACCGTACCTAGATATACACTTTCACACAGTACCCTAGATATACACTTACACACAGTACCCTAGATATACACTACACACAGTACCCTAGATAACACTATTACACACAGTACCCTAGATACACACTATTACACATAGTACCCTAGATATACACTATTACACACAGTACCTTAGATGTAAACTATAACACACAGTACCCTAGATGTAAACTATTACACACAGTACCCTAGATATACACTATAACACACAGTACCCTAGATATACACTATAACACACAGTACCCTAGATATACACTATAACACACAGTACCCTAGATACACAATTACACACAGTACCCTAGATACACACTTACAGACAGTACCCTAGATACACACACTTACGACAGTACCTAGATACACACTACAACAGTACCCTAGACACACCTATTACAAACACAGTACCCTAGATACACACTATTACACACAGTACCCTAGATTCACACTATTACACGCAGTACCCTAGAACACACTATTACACGCAATACCCTAGATACACACTATTACACCAGTACCCTAGATACACCACTCTTTACACGCAATACCCTAGATACACACTATTACACGCAGTACCCTAGATACACACTATTACACGCAGTACCCTAGATACCACTATAACACACAGTACCTTAGATATACACTAACACACATACCCTAGATATACACTAACACACAGTACCCTAGATACACACTATTACACACAGTACCCTAGATACACTATACACACAGTACCCTAGATACACACTATTACACGCAGTACCCTAGATACACACTATTACACGCAGTACCCTAGATACACACTATTACACGCAGTACCCTAGATACACACTATTACACGCAGTACCTAGATACACACTATTACACGCAGTACCCTAGTACACACTATTACACGCAGACCCTAGATACACACTATTACACGCAGTACCCTAGATACACACTATTACACGCAGTACCCTAGATACACACTATTACACGCAGTACCTAGATACACACTATTACACGCAGTACCTTAGATATACACTATTACACGCAGTACCCTAGATATACACTATTACACAGCAGTACCCTAGATATACACTTACACACAGTACCCTAGATACACACTATTACACACAGTACCTAGAAACACTATTACACACAGTACCCTAGATAACATTACACACAGTACCCTAGATACACACATTACACACAGTACCCTAGATACACACTATTACACACAGTACCCTAGATAAACACTAACACACAGTACCCTAGATATACACTATTACACACAGTACCCTAGATACACACTAACACACAGTACCCTAGATACACACTATTACACACAGTACCCTAGATACACACTATTACACACAGTACCCTAGATACACTATAACACACAGTACCCTAGATACACACTATTACACGCAGTACCCTAGATACACACTACTAACACACGTACACCTCTAGATATACACTACACACAGTACCCTAGATATAAACTTACACACAGTACCTAGATATACACTTACACACAGTTACCTTAGAATACACTATTACACAGAGTACCCTAGATATATACTATACACAGAACACTAGATATACACATAACACACACAAGTGCGAAGGAGTGGGGCGCATCGGAGACAGTCAGTGAAGTCGGCGCTGGAGCGGGTCCGTGTCCTCCTCTCCCTGTAAGATTTACTGAAGAAAGGGAGGTAAGAGATAGTGCATTACTCCTGTTCTTCAGTAAATAAGATAGAAACCAACTTACCTTTTGATGGACATACCCTTTAAATGTCATAGTGGATGAAATATGGAAAACATGCTGATAAGAATTAGATCAGAACAATGTAAAGTATGGCCTGGAACCACATCAGAACTGTTGGATGTCCCTTACTGGCCTAATAGACCTGTAAATTCCAGAGATGAAAATTTGGTTGGCACAAGTCAGTTAATTGACTTTTATCATTATTATAAAGTTTATTTTTTATTTTATATATTAAAAAAAAGTAACAAGGTGATCAGTTGATAAATGGATTAAAAATATTAAAAACCTACTTGTCTTTTTGCTTAAAGTTGTATGTTTTTTGCCAGTATGGGATCGCCGGTAAGGGAGACCCCTGTGAGTCACAGAACTTTTCCTTCACGGGGATTTCTCTTAGACTACATTACTTCCTCTGCTTGTCTAGTTTAGGTACTGCATTGCGATCTCCATCAGATCGCAGTGCAGTACAGGCTATAGTAAGCTGTCAGTGAATGGCAGCTTACTATGTATTTGTGAATGGAGCTCAGAATTCCATGCACAAATGGATTTTTTCTACTACTTGCTACTTAGCAAAGACATAGAAAAAATGGGGGCAGAGATCAAATTAGGCGATCAGTTCTGATCACCTGATTATTGATCTTGCCAAGAATAAAAATATCTTCCTGGAAAATTCTTTCTGGGAAGTGATTTTCCAATCGGATTTGACTTGGAAAACTTCATTTATGTCTATGTATTCCAAGTTGTATTATTTCCCTAAGATGATCTGATGATTATCTTTGGGAATGTTAAATAAATAAAGTGAAAGCACATGGAAAATGGCAGTCCGGGTGTGTGTTCTCATGTGTTGACACCATAGTACTTGCATTTGGTACTTCTTTACACTGTTATGTGAGCCTTTAGTTGTTCTCTTAGCTATTCTTAATTTTTTTGTTCTAAATGATTGCTTGTTCATTTGTAATCTAAATGTGTATGTAGTCTCCTTCCTATTGGTCCAACTTATCACATGCTCGCATTCACACCACATATTGGTCCAACTCATGCTTGCATAATCGCAACACATATTTGACCACTAGATAAAGTGGAAATTCCCATAGGAAACGATTATGAAAACAAACAACGCTATCAAGAATCACACACGTAGTGTGGTCTCAACTTTCAAAGTGCTGTTTTTAACACATGCATTGTATACGCTTGAAATGTGAAAGGCTGAAGTTCCTGTTTGTTGGCAAAATAAAGCACTTTAAAAGTTGATTCGTCACATATAAGTGTGTAATTCTGGTGTGCACATCATCCAGTAGTGACAGGTTGGGGTATGCAGCATCCGGGCCATTTGGATCAGCGGTAAGCATTTACCTGGGTTCATAGAATTATGTCTAAAGGAGTGCCCATCTAAATTGGGCAAACCATGCACCCAGACCACACATATAGAGTGAGCTTATAAATATTTCTTTCTTTTCTGTTTTCATTTCTGTATATGTTTCCAGGTATAGGGAGTTGTTCCCTGTTTAAACTTGAAAGTAGTAGAATACAAATCTTCAGAAAAGTCCATTTCTTCCAGCAAGTCCCCCCCTTTAGCTCCAGGCTGGACACACACAATGCACGTTGCATTGTCATAACAAGCAAGAAAAAAAGACAAAAATAAAGCAGTTTAAACGTGCAAGCTTCATACTAGGTTTGTTTTAACTACTGTCTCACTGTTACTGCTTCCAACGTCTAAGTTACAAGAGTCTTCCAGGTGGAAACAGATTGCGCAGCTCTAGCCCTTTGGTTTTATAGTACCCTGCTTCTCCCTTAAAGGTGATGTATTCGGCCAAACGCATTCACTTCTCAAGGCCTCTGGTTTTTGGTGCTCCTCTTAAATTTCAGCTTCCCTCTCACTTGCCTCGACTCTTTCTTGGTGCAGCAGTGACCTCTGGTCACTGATGAAGAAGATGTAGTCCGTGATTCACACACACCATGTTTCACCACTGTTTGAGTCTCTAACCTTTTGAAGTGGATTTTTTGGATATTGAGCAGAGCCGTGCACTGCTGTATTGGCAGAGTGGTTGGTGCTGCAGTGTATTTATACATCTTTACAGCCTTTCCAACTTTCCCCTACAGGTATTGCTGTCAAACAGGAGGCTGCTCTTCTGACTCCAGGGGCAGGACCTACTCGAGCCTGCTGCAGTCTCTCAATCCCCACTGCCCTTTAGTCATTTCCACCAGCTTTTGGTACCTAATTTCTGTCTGTACAGCTAATGTATAGTCGCTTTCTGCAGATCTTTCTCACACTATGCCCTTTCTCTCCACAGCTTCCATTTGCAGTCTTCGTCCTTCCCACCTTCAGCCGAAGATGGCCCAGCCAATCATCGAGACACAGAGGTAAGCCACACTTCCCCTCTGCACACTGAGCAGAAGACAGCGTAAGAGAAAAGGCCAGTCTTAATTATGGCTGCAGCTCCCCCAATGTACAGAATCGCCTATGCTGGTTTTTGCTTACCATGGGGAAATTTGCAGAAAGTATCTAATCAGATTATTTATATATGTTTATATTTTTATAGATGAGGGTGACAAGATCACAATACCTGTCAACAATGCCTTTAAAGAGACATTTAAGAGTTAGAATAAAGTTGCTTAAAAAACTGTACCTTTTGGGGGATAGAAAGAGCTAAATGAAGAGATGTGGTTATTCTCTAGATGAACATACTCAGCATGCCCAGTAGAGATGAACAAAACCATCAAGTTCAAGTTCCAAAGTTTGCAGGACCAGTAAGCTCTAACCCCCAGACCAACCGAATTTGTCCAGGGCCGGTCCATTGAGAAGAAATGATCTGCAGAAGCAATAATAATAAGAGATTACTTGGCTGCTAAAAAGTAGAAGAGTTTGTTATTTACAGTATATTAGTGCTTGTTAGAAAAACCCTGTTAATTTTCTCTGATGTTGGTTTAGAAATAGTAATGTAAACACTTATACATTAGAAATAGATGTATTTGATCATTCTGGAAAAAGATGATTAAAAGTGCAAATCTCTCCTTTAATTATGCTCTGCTCCAAACTTTTTGGCGTGACACAAATGCTACAAGATGGATCAATGTGATGCTTGTGTGAGCAACCTTAAACATATGAATCTGCTATGGACTAGGGTGTTTCCTACCATTTCCAGTGGATTAACATTTTTGGTTTAGTTTGCCTGTAGGTAGCAATTTTCCATCATGTTGATAAACCATTAGGACCCTTTTTTTGATTTTCACCATTCAACACTTATAATTATAGCACAATAACTAAAATTGTACAATTCAGACCTGGATCCAACACGGAACTCCCGCTTCCAAAATCAGAAAGCACCATTGGAACCGATCGGAACTTCTGTATTTCAGAACTTCAGTATTTATCAAAACTCAGTATTTATCAAAACTACTTTCAAAAGTACGATCAGAAACTATATAGTTTCCGATCGTACTGACGAGGGTTACCGAAAGTTGCCTTGTATGCTCAGTAGAGGTCAAAGTACAATCGGTAACTCGAAAATAGCTTGCGTGTTCAGGTTTTTTACATTTGGGAGATTTGTAGTGTTCCCCTGACCATTTCCCAGGTGCCAGAGCCATCACAATAAGTTACCATGCTTTTGCTATTCTATTTACTCTTTTTGACTTTTATAGGTCCATTATCAGATTTTCAAATTTTTTCAAATTAGGAAAATCTGAAAATGAACCAAACTAGGTTTCGAACATCTCTATTACCACAGGAAATAAGTGCATTTATATGAAATGGTCAACTTACAGATTACTGAAGATGAATTGTTCTAAAGTACAAAGGAAACGACAAACACAAATTCCCTAGTGTCTGTGCTGAATAAATGATTATTGGGGTGTTTAGAATAATGGTAAAACTTAACGGTGTCATGGATCTTCAGAAGACTTCAAATCTCTGTTGCTTGTATGAAGATGTTGAAGCAGCTTTCCCCTGAGATAATATCTAGACATGAAAAGTCGAGGAGCGGTACAAGCTAGGTACACACAGTACAGATTTCTAAGATCTTGCAAGATCCTGTCTGCCATTTTCAAAGATTCCTATAGGAGTCTAGCGGCGCCTATGGAAATTTTCGGCCTTTCCGAACGAGAGTCGACGGCCGACCCGATCGTTCGCGGCCGCGCGCTCGTTCGGGAAACGAACGTACACACAGTAACGATAAAGCCCCGATACCGTCGGATCCGACGGTTCGGGCGACGTTACTGTGTGTGTACCCAGCTTTAATATTTAAGTGGCAGAAAGTATGCCTGAAATACTTCTTTATTAGATAGGCCCCCAAACTATCTGAATAAATAAACAAAGACAATTGCTAACTCAGGATTCCCTATGTATGTACAAACTCATTTACATCACATGGGTATGTTCTAATAAATCAGTATACAGAGACACATTAAAAGATGGAACTGTGGGTTTGGACTCACTGGTATCTCAATTTTTTCAGATAATCTCCCAAAAGTGAGAAATATATAAAGAACTGCATCTTTAATTCTTCAAGTATGCTTGATAGAATGGAGCAGTTATGTGGTTAAGAATGTTTTGGAGTTGTTTTGCATGTAAAAAAATGTTAAAAGTATGCACTTCGAGCACAGTCCTGAACTTATTTATTGGCTCCTTTCAGTCTTTACGGCAGCATCTCTGTGTGCACTGATGCAAATAGGGTACCATTTTATTCAGGACATGTAGCCGATTGATATTAATGCAAGATTTTTATTTTATTCCCGGTTTGGTCAAGATTTCAAAGTTGAATATGTGCTTTTTTATATTAGAAAATCTGTTAAAATTGGACATTCTATGTCTGAAGGAATGGCGGCACTATACAGCTGCAGGTGTGTGTTTTCCAAAAATGTATAGTTGTCTGGGTTCCTTCCAAGATAAAATAGTATTTAGCCTAAAAAATGTAATAGTTTACTTTAGAGATCCTTCAAGTTATGCTCTAGTTCCAATTTGGGCTATTGCTGGTCATGGCTGATGCATATGGCATACCGTTTGATACAAGACATGTGGTAGAATGAGATTTAGGGCTAGGCAATACTGAAGGCTTTGAGCAATCTGATTGCGATTGCAATCTGATTGCGCTTTTAAAATCGCACACAAGTGTAGCCTGTGGATGTGGCCACACTAGTGCGTAGGCAGCACGCGTATGCAATCCTTAAATTGGAGGGCATGTGATCTGCATTTTTGTGCAATCGCATACACTCCGATGCGAATCACCATCTGAACGCAATCACGAGCGCACACACACAATCGCGTTACAGTGCGGCCTCAGCTTAGTGGGGTTTCTTACTTGACAAGTGGGTTTAGGTAAGATTCTATTTGAAAAACGAAAGCTGTTCAAACATCGCAGGTGTTGCTGGCGTCTTCTTTATTCTTTCTTCTGCCATCATGTGATGACTTGATGACTGAGCTCTGCGGGGTTTGCACTTTATATAGGTTTGCAGAAGGACCAAATATAATTGTGATTGTTTAATATTTCAATGCTTGCAATCATATGAACACATTAAACAATCATATATGTATTATCAAGAATATTCATGCTAGTGTCATCACTAAAAAATGCATCCAGAAACATTTAAAAATATTAAGAGATCGAATAAGAAGTCACACAAAGTGCAATGTTATTGGTTTAAAATTCAAAGCTGTATGAAATGATGATGTCATGCTGATGTCATAGGACATCACTAAAAAATGCACCCAGACACATTTGAACACTATTAAAAGATCTAGAATAAGAAATCACACTAAAAGCAATACTTTTTGGGTCAAATCAAAATTTGTGGAAAATTATGATATCATGCTGATGTCACAGTGACATCACAAAAAATGCACCCAGACGCATTTAAAGGAGAATGAACCCCCAAATCATAAGCAGCTCCACAGACTCTAAACTGTCACTAGTAAAACCTCTAATTCATTCTTTTAGTGTAAAATTCATTCATAAAAGATTTCAGGGTACTGCACCTCTTTATAGGTAACTGAAGGACCGAATCCAATTGTTATTGGTTAATATTTCAATGCATGCAATCATGATCACAATTAACCAATTATATTTGAATTTTATTATTCAAACCTATATAAAGAGTGCAACCCCGCGGAGCTCAAAGTCATCACAGTGATGTAGAGAAAGAAGAAGAAGAAGAGAAAGAAGAAGAATAAGAAGAATTCGGATCAAGCCTTCAGCAAATACCAGCGACGTTGATGTCACCAGCTCGGCGGTGTCTCTGACATCGCCCGGTGTCGGTGACATCAGCGGAGTTGGTTTGTCTGTCTGGAAAAAAGGACAGGTAGGATGTACCCTACTCCTACCTGTCTGGTACCAGCACAGTATATGATATTATATATGATAAATCTAGCCTTACATCCTACCTATATGGTAACCAGCCACAGTGTATGATATTTATATATCATATATGATAATCTAGCCTTACATCCTACCTATCTGTAACCAGCACAGATATGATATCTATAATCTATATATGATAAATCTAGCCTTACATCCTACCTATCTGGTAACCAGCACAGTATATGATATTTATATATCTATATATGATAAATCTATCCTTACATCCTACCTATCTGGTAACCAGCACAGTATATGGTATCTAAATACTATATATGATAAATCTACCTTACATCCACCTATCTGGTCACAGCACAGTATATGATATTTATATATCTATATATGATAAATCTACCCTTACATCCTACCTATCTGGTAACCAGCACAGTATATGTTATCTATATATGATAAATCTAGCCTTACATCCTACCTATCTGGTAACCAGCACAGTATATGGTATCTATATATGATAAATCTAGCCTTACATCCTACCTATCTGGTAACCAGCACAGTATATGATTATATATCTATATAGATAAAATACCCTTACAATCCTACCTATTGGTCCCAGCACAGTATATGTATTTATAATCTATATATGATAAATCTAGCCTTACATCCTACCTATCTGGTAACCAGCACAGTATATGTTATCTATATATCATATTGATAAATCTAGCTTACATCCTACCTATCTGGTAACCAGCACAGTATATGGTATATAAATATCTATAATGATAAATTAGCCTTACATCCTACTATCTGGTCACCAGCACAGTATATGATATTATATATCTAATATGATAAATCTACCCTTACATCCTACCTATCTGGTAACCAGCACAGTTGTTATCAATATTCTATATATGATAAATCTAGCCTTACATCCTACCTATCTGGTAACCAGCACAGTATATGTTAATATATTAATCATAATGATAAATCTAGCCTTACATCCTACCTATCTGGTAACCAGCACAGTATATGGTATCTAAATATCTATATATGATAATCTACCTTACATCCTACCTATCTGGTTAACCAGCACAGATATGATATTTATAATCATAGATAACATATACTGTGCTGGTTACCAGATAGGTAGGATGTAAGGGTAGATTTATCATATATAGATATATAAATATCATATACTGTGCTGGTGACCAGATAGGTAGGATGTAAGGCTAGATTTATCATATATAGATATTTAGATACCATATACTGTGCTGGTTACCAGATAGGTAGGATGTAAGGCTATGATAATCTACCCTTACATCCTACACCTATCTGGTACCAGCACACAGTATATGTTATCTATATATCTATATATGATAAATCTGCCTTACATCCTACCTATCTGGTAACCAGCACAGTATATTTTATCTATATTCTATATGATAAATCTAGCCTTACATCCTACCTTTGGTAACCAGCCAGTATATGGTATCTAAAATCTATATATGATAAATCTAGCCTTACATCCTACCTATCGGTCACCAGCACAGATATATTATTATATATCTATTATGATAAATCTACCTTACATCACCTACCTATCTGGTAACCAGCACAGTATATGTTTTATATATCTATATATGATAAATCAGCCTTACATCCTACCTATCTGGTAACCAGCACAGTATTGGTATCTAATCATCATATATGATAAATCTAGCCTTATATCCTACCTATCTGGTCACCAGCACAGTATATGAATTATATATCTATATATGATAATCTAGCCTTACATCCTACCTATCTGGTAACCGCACATATATGGATATCTATATATCTATATATGATAAATCTAGCCTATATCCTACCTATCTGGTCACCAGCACAGTATATACATTTATATATCTATAATGATAAATCTACCTTAATCCTACCTATCTGGTCACCAGCACAGTAATATATATTATATAATCTATATATGATAAATCTAGCCTTACATCCTACCTATCTGTAACCAGCCACAGTATATGATATTATATATCTATATATGATAAATCTACCCTTACATCCTACCTATCTGGTAACCACACTGTATATGATATCTTTATATCTATATATGATAATCTAGCCTTACATCCTACCTATCTGGTAACCAGCACAGTATATGATATGATTGTTTACTGCTGTGCATAAGTCTCACTCCAGCACTTATACCCATTCCATTGATCTGTATGTTAACCACCTAACTAAATTATAACTCTACGGGGCAGGGACCTCCTCTCCTCTTGTGACAAGGCTCTAGCACTTGTATATTTATGTAATTTATATAGTATGTACTGAACTATCTATGTATTTATTCACTTGTACGACATTGTATTTTGTTATTCTACAGCGCTGTTTAGTTTGTAAAGAAACTATACATACTTACATACATTACTAACAGTGCTCCGAATGGCTTCACATGTGCAATTTTGTGCTAAAGGCTAATCACCACTCGGGTGTTGTGAGCTGTATAGTGTGATTGTACAAAGCTTAACTTAGTCATACTTGTGTTTTAATAGGTGTCCCTAAATGTTTCACTGATCAGGCATCCTGACCCTTTAAATAGGTACATTGCTAAGAAATGCATTGCACAAGCTGTCTAAGATCAGGTTCACTTCACTATCCTCCCCCTACAGCTTTCCACCATTTTATTTCTATACATGCAGCATAAACATAAACACACTCTTCCAAACCTCCAACATTTCCTTTTAAGAAGCTACACTTTCCCTAATATTGTTGCAGCTGACAGGAGAGCTAGAGAACCTTCACACTACAACACTGCTACTAGGAAAGTGTTAATCAGTAAATCTCTCTGAACCACCCAGACACTTATGCAATTTGAATATCGATGATTTATTATATTCTTTCATCAAAAGGGTTACACAAGGTGGGTGCAGAAAATGTAATGAGAGCAAATTACTGGCAAGCAGGGAAATGTCAGCTTCAGCTTTGGGGAACAGTCAGAAGAAAATAGAAGGCTCTGCTACCACAGGTGTTGGACACCAATTGGTATCAAGCTCCAAGTTCATAAAACATAACTTTTATTGTGTTGGTATAAAAAGAGCAAGGCAAATTAGCACTCAACTGACCTGATGTGTTTCATGTCACTGTGGACACTTCATCAGAAGTATATGATCAAAAGCTTCCTTAATACCAAGGAAGCTTTTGTATCATACTTTACCTCTGATGAAGTGTTCACAGTGACATGAAACGCATCAGGTCAGTTTTCTTGTGTTTTATGAACTTGAGCTTGATACCGATTTGTGTCCAACACCTGTGGTAGCAGAGCCTTCTATTTTTTTCTGACTTCATGCCTCGTTGGGATCGTAATCTGGATCTTCCCCTGAAGTGCCCTCCCACTCGATGTTGCTGCGGTCGCTGTTAAGCCCGAGGTGCTGGCGTGTCTTACTTTTGTTGTTTCACCTTTGGGGAACAGACAGAACTGAAAATGAGCTAATACAGGAAGGATGTTGAGGTAGTACTAAACTTCTAACTCAACTTTAATTTTATTTGGTCTCATTTTCCTTAAAATGCTTCAGAAATTGTATATTTTTTTAAAGTATACCCCTATCCCCCCTCCACCACATCCAAAAAAAAAAAAAAACAAACACATAACAATATATATTATTCCCTATTTTCTGGGAGGTTTCCTTTGTAAAAAACCTATCACCAAAATGATTGAGTCATACATTTGGAACATCCTGGACTGCAGTCAGGTAAGCAGTGTGGCATGCAACTGCATAAACCCATAAAATAGTTTCACACTACTAGGTGGTGCAAAACTAAAAATGAATTGACAAGTGCATGACATGGCCACCAACTAACTACAATGGGATGTATGCATTAAGTACTGTGAAACTCAAGATAACCCAATACTACATAGGGTATTGGGTTTTACAGTTATTTAAAGGCTTTCTACCCACAAAATAAATTAGGCTATTAGTCTAATTACCCCCCCTAAATGTGACTTGCATTATTACCTTATCTTGGTCCAAAGCTACCATGCTGAGATATACTTCAGCCAATGTCATTGCTGACAATCCATACAAGAAAGAACTGGTTACAAGCGCACTTTGCTCCTTCACGCTTGTAACTGCTTCAAAATAGAAGCAGGACTTCCGGCGAGGGATCGTAGTAAAGTAAGTATATCTCAGAGTGGGGGCGTTGACCAAGGTAAGGTAAAAATGCAGGTCACATTTTGGGGGGTATAAGGCTACCAGTGTCATTTATTTTATGGGTGGACATGCCCTTAACAAAAGAGACAACTATTGTATCTCCCTATTAATCTAGGATTTTTTCCGATTCCATTTGGAGTCATGCTGTTTTTTTGGATTTTTGCCTTTATCTGGATCAACTGTGCATGCCTAGGCTAAAAAGGTTGGAATTGATGGATGTATATGTCTTTATTCTACTTTTAATACCTTACTACAGGCAGTCCCCGGGTTACAAACCAGGTTCTATAGGTTTGTTATTAAGTTGAATTTGTATGTAAGTAGGAACAGCTACATTTTCCTATTAAATGCAACTTAGATTTTTTTTTAAAAAGGGATTTCAGTGGCGACTGCTTTTAACAACTGCTTCTGGTACAGCGTAAGTCGGTAAAGAGGAGGTTTGGCGGCCTATTAACAATAGAGGGTAGCCAACCACCAGTGAACAACCTGGCAGTACATACTACAGACCCACATCCTGTACAGTATTTGCACTTATTCTCTCCATTTGCTCCACTGCCAGTAGGAGTTGTATGTAAGCTGGATGTTTGTAACCCAACTGCCTGTATACTACACTATGCTTTACATGTGAAAAAACAAACTTTCTTTCTTGCTAGTATCTGTCACATAACCAAAAAAGTGTACTGTAAGTTTGAATAGATTAAAAAATGTCATTCTTTGTACTAAAGAATGTGAAGCTTATGAACTTTAAGCATCTGATAACAGTAATTTTCTTGCTTATATATTCTAGAGTTGTGTTTACTGTTTTTATCGAACAAAAAAGCCCTCAGTTTGGAAATGACAGGATTTTTTCATAATCCTCTGTGCTATAAAATGGTTGTTGAATATGCTTAAGCATCTTTCTCTTGAATTACGAAATGATTATGAACTTGTGTAATTATATTCTTTATAATGTTCCCCTACACTAAAGCATCATTATCTATTATTATGCTTGTCATAGCCATCTTTTAAATATTTTGTTAGTACAGAATTGAAGTCCTGAAATGAAAGTTTTAGAACAAGAAGGCTTTGAAATAGAAAATGGGAGAAAATAAATACATTTGTCTAAATAATGATAATGATATGGATAGATGTATTTATAGGCAACTAATTTTAAAGGGCATATTTAATTTAAATAGGTAAACCGCTCCCAAACCCCCAAAACCGCATTAGTTAGAGAGTTGAAAGATGTAAGACTAATCTGAATTGCTGCCTGATGTTCTGTTACTTCTATTTCTTCTTGTGGTTCTTCCATTTAGCAGCTGTCAATGACTGAAAGCTATTCACCATAGCTGCTCCTCTGATCATGAGTGAGCTTGTTAAAAGCTTGGAGAGAGGCAGAAGGAATGGGAAAAAATATTTTGCTACACAACCGGTTAGTCCTTTGAGTTTGGGCTAGGTTGAAGCATAAGACAGGGATGTCAAACCTATGGCCCTACAGATGTTTGCAAACTACAACTCCCAGCATTCCTTGGTTGCAGTAGCACAGGTTTGACACCCTTGATCTACTGTAGAAGGTTTTCTCCTTGAAGAACAGTACAATGCTAGAAACAGAAACTTCTAATTATGATGCCATTTCTTAACTATTCATAAACTTGGTATTTCCACCATTCATCTGTGATGAATAGTAAACCTAAAGGATTTTACTTTGAAGTCCAATTTATTCCTGTTTCCCTCCTACTATTACTTAGATCATACATTTCTAAAAAAAAAAATCTAAAAATGTATATAATAAAAGTACAGGCAATACCTATAGTTGAACAGAATAAAGCTGGAGGTGCACTCTTGTCTAAATTCTGGGTGCAGATACCTCAAATGGTTCTCCCTTCAACCACAATAGTTCCAACAAACTTAAGAAGGTAGAGGATCAACTGAAGAAGGGGGCACGTTATTCCCCGAAACGTTGTGTTTGTGTGTGATGTGTGGTTCACAATAAAAAACTAAACTGATTGAAGTGCGATCCTCTACCTTCTTAAGTTTGTTAATAACTATAGTTGACTATGAGGTGGTCAGACCAGGACAGAGTGCCAATTCCCAGCACGGGGATCTAGGCAAAACCCAGGGTGAGGACCTACTGCATTGTTCAGAGGAATGAGGTATTTTGTGAGGTATTTACTTGGCCAACAATATGTATCATATGCACTTTCATTTTTACTTTTTTACTAGTGGTTACCATGGCACAACCCCTTGCTGCAGGACAGTGAAAGTAAAGAGAAAGAAAAAACCTTGGTAACGGTCTTATTCATGCATTAAATCATGGTTGTAACTGGAAACCCTGCTCCTATTCTAAATCTATTTCAATTGCAACATGGGATATCCGTCAGTCCTGTGGGTTTAAAGAATCTCTAGTTGCCGTAAAGTAAATGCTATCATCGTACATTTTTGATAAGAGGATGTGGGGCCAGATTGTCAGAAGCCTGACTTTAAAGAACTGACACAAACCCAGTAGTGGTTTAGGTCTTTGCCCTGGGTATAGCACTAATATGGAAGAGGAAGTCTTCATCTGAAAAATTAGTAAACTGTGATCTTACAAGAGAAAAAAAAAAAGAGAGTCTTTATCAAAATGGTGTGCAATTCTGCTGTAGCTGGAATGGTGGCATTTGTGTGTGAGAATTGCATGGTGGGAAATTCCCTCTCAGTGGTGGCTCACAGTGATTACTGAGCATGCTTGCCCTCACAGTAACTCTGGTTGATTAAGAAAGGAGGAGATACTGATCTTGAGCAAAATCATAACTGGGTTGAATTCATGCAGCAACACACACAACCTCAGAGTAAGTGCTACTTATTTAGATTCCCTTTCAATCTTTGGAGTTAAAATTACATTTAATATATATTGTGTTTATTGTTATACCAATAACATTTGCTTTACTGGAATTTGTGTAAAAAAAAATGATTTTCATTCTTCTCCAAGCTTATAGAAAAAATATGTAAAAGGGTATTTGAGTGCATGGTCCAAAATATAAAATTCATGAAATCCAATGTTAATCCATGCTGCCCCCTGACTGCAATGCTGAAATCACGTAAATAAAAAATCACACCCATTCAGTTTATTTCGACTTCTTAAAGTCTATTTATTTCTTACACCTGCAACAATGAAAACCACAAACCCAAATGTTATTTAGTCAAAGCCTCTTTCTTATCGACCAAACACATGCATGATAACTATCTAATCCTGTCCGTTCCTGCTGGTATTTGCATATATATGCCTTCAAAATGGAAATGATAGCAATCATGGAAATTTTGTTCAGTTCTATGTATGTGAAAGGTGTTGCAAGTGTGTCAGAATGTCCTGGGTAATCCACAGCTAAATTGCAAGTGTATGGCCATTTTAATGCTAATGGTTGTATTTTTATTAATGTAAATTGTTTATAGTTGTAAATGCTCAGTAAATTCTATGGCCCCCACTTCACTCATCCCTGAGCAGACAATAAACCAATTAATACTCACTAGGAAGCAGAGATCAGAAAATGATATAAACTAGCAGAATTTAATAATAATAATAGCAGACACCCTCAAATTTAATATCTAGTTTGCAATTGATTTAGAGGTTTTAATGCCAACTAACCGCGGCTGTAAACGCGCACTGTGAGTAAATCTCCCCCATTGTATTGCTGATTCAGCTGAATTATGGAATACTATCAGGACATTTACTTTTTTTAAAAATTAATGAAACTAAACTAATTTATCAACCCGTGAATGTGTTGTGGTGGTAAAGTAATTAAAGCCTAGACACTTTAGCAGTTATTCCTAATTATGTCATTCTATTATATTCATTCATTGGTGCATGAGGATAGGGAAACCGATAGCCTTTTGAGTGTTCCAGGGACCACTACTTATATTGTAAATTTTAGTTATCAGCTTTAGAAAGAAGAAAATAATGATTTGGGTAATTTGTCAGAGAGAATCCAACCAGATGTGATGCAATATTATGTTGCTTTTTCACAAATTAGTGCAATATGCTCCCTGATTACAGGTTAGCTAGGGATTTTCACTGGTTGTGAGGTGCCTGCCCCATTTCCCCCCCAAAATGGAGGAAAAAGCAAATACATTAATTTCCCATAATACTGAAATGGACTTCAGTTTGGCAGTTAGGAGGTCAATAGTACCTTTGCATATGGCTGTCTCACTATAATGACTGGATTGAAATCCGGATTGCAGGGGGTTGGTGACCAATAAGCAGCTCACAGAATGTTCTACCAGAGATTTTGTAAGTCTATGACTGCGCAGTTACTCAGATGAAAAAGTTGCGGAGATCCAATTAAATGTTCAGGGTGATTTTTGTTTGTCAAGGCCTTCTGGCCGAAACTTGTTTGCTGTGTTGTTCTGCACGGTATACTAATAAACATGGGATAACCATGATCATTTCTCTGCATCTTTTTTCTTCTGATTATATATAAACCAGCGAGGAGATGGCTGGAGTATGGAGACTTAATGCCATACCACCCTATTATTGTATTCTATGGCTGCGCAGTTAGGCATTGTTCATTGATCAGCTGGGTTGGACCCCCACAATGCCAAATCCAATAGCCATACACGTACGATTGTCGTTGCAGAACGGCTATTCATCTGGTGCTTGTACATCGCTGGTTAAGTACAAAATCTCATGTCTGGACTTAGGGGTTTAGTGGTCAGCAGTAGTAAAGAGGCAGAACAGTAGTTAGAGAGACAGAAGATTACAATTGGCTTTTAAAGAATATAGTTAATACACATGTTTAAAAGCATTAGGTAAAATATCAAAAGTGAATGAGTAGAATCACATCTTGATTAAATAATTTTTTAAAAATATCTAAAGTCATTCATTATTTATTGGTTATTAGCTATTTGTTTATTGGTGTGGTGTTAAAAATATACCTTATGTACATAAGAGAAATCAATGACGTGTATCCCTTTGTGATAACAGGTAGGTGTGAAACCCCTACTATGCTCGCCTGAAAATCTAAAATGTTAATTGACTTGTCTGCACAAGATTCAATTGGATACATTAGAAATACCTGTTCATTCACGTCGTTTTGCTATATGGATTTTATTCTACATAGACTGAATAGCAAGTAAAGATTGTGCTTCTGGCTCCACCATGAATCCATAATGTGCAACTGCAGTCCAATGCAACTTGCTTCAAGCTCTTATTTAAGACCTGGTCTAATTAATGCAATTTAAAGTGTATCAAACCACTTGAAAATAAATATTATTAACTGTATTTAAAATCACATTAAAACAAACAAACTCCTTAACAGATGATGACTCTATTTCTATGTCTGCTAGATTTCCAGTGTTTACACTTAGTACATACATTATCCTTTCCACTACAATCCTCTACTACTGGAAAACAAAAGCCAGTGGTTATTCTCTAGGATTATGGCTGCAAAAAATCTGTATTGCAATAAACCATCAGAATTACAGATGGGTTCCCACAATACTTTTTTTTTTGGTTACTTTCTTTTAGAAATGTTTGCTAATGTATAGATTTTGAATGTTTACAGTAATTTTCAAGCAAGCATATATCTGGCCTAGACATTACCCCTCTTACTACCCAATATGATCCAACCCGCCTTTCACACTCCACTGCCAACTATTTACAGCCTACCGATTTCCGTAACCTATGTCTCACCCCCATTTTCTCTAGACGGTAAGCTCTTGGGCAGGGTCCTCTTCCTATTGTATCTCAGTATTGCTGTAAGAAACTCCTCACTCTTTTTACTTATATTATGTATTACCCGTGTATGTAATATGTATGAATTTGTATAACATGTATTACCCTGTATGTAATTTACAGTATGCTACTATAATTGTAAAGCGCCACGAAGATGTTTGGCGCTAATATAATCCATAATAATAATTATAAAAGTAATTGTCGCTCGAGCATATATAACCTTTTATGTGAGGCAATATATAAAACATTTATAAGTCTGAATATTTAAATGTTCTTTGTTATAAGATGCAAAGTATGATTTGATTAGTAGACAATTCTGTTCTTTTAGTTACTGGCAAAAACAATTACAAGGCATACATGGCAATGCAATAAACTATTATCACAAGCATTAAACAAAAGAATGCAATTAGAAATTAATAATGTCATGAAATTACATTTATTAATTCCTTGTGCCAGTAATAGATCTCTCTTGTCTATCTCTGTCTTCTTCTATGTCTGTCCCTATCTTGTTCAAATAACTATCTCTCTCTGTCTGTGTTTCTCTCCTCCACCATCAAATCTCTCTATCTGCTTGTGTATCTCACTATATAGATAGATTTGTCTATCTATCTATCCATCTATCTCTGTATTTAATTTGGCTTGAAAAAGCCAATTACTGTCTCTATTTCTTCTTCTTTTTCTTCTTCCGTTTTCTTCTTCTGTTTTTTTGGACTGTATCTCCTCCCCACAGTTTTTGAGCTAGAGACATGAATTGGTACAGACGTGGGGGCATATAGGAGAAATGTGCTATCTTCTAGCTAAGGAATCTAACTTTTGGACCTAACAAATGAAGTTCCTGTGAGTGAAACAAACTAGATTGGAACGTATAAGTCCCTTGCTCTTAAGGACCTTGATCTCAAGGACTAGAAAAAGAAGGACATGAACAAGGTTTGGCATCACTGTGTTGGTGTTGTGGATTAGAATGCGACAGATTTGTCGGTACCATGCAATTTGCATCGCGCCACATGTATAGGAACCTGGAGCAGACGTTCCAGGGAATCTATGTCTGTGTCTGTGTGAGTGGGTCCCCTTTGGAAGCTGAGGTGGAGAGTCTATGGGGCAGCTTGTAGCATTGCAGGATTGGCAAATCTGGGGGGTCAGCAGGCACTGGCTGGGGCCAGTATAGAGGGTGGTTGAAGTGGGACAGGAAAGGTTGAGGGGGAGGTAGTTTTGTTAGGGTTACTAGGGGAAGTGGGGATGGAAGGGTAGGGTGGCTTCTTCCCAGATTGCCCATCCAACAGATTTGCTGCCTTAGGTAATGAAGTGGAGGACACCTCGGAATTAGCGTGTATGGAGGGGGCTAGTCCCTTGAGCACCCAGACTGCCATCTCTGAAACTTAGAATCAGGAATACTAGGCAGGTGGTAGGGACTCCATTTTAAGGAAGGTTGATAGGGTATCTGCCGACATACCCTACATGCCGAACAGTGTGTTGCCTGCCTGGTGCTAGGGTTTTGGCATGTGGTGGATCGTGTAGACAGATTATTGTGTGGGGCCGGGTGTGACCCGGCGATCTGGTTCACATTGGTGCAAATGATAAATTTAGAGGAGGAGTGAGGTCCTTAAACATGATTTCCGAGAGCAAGGGGCCAGTTAAAAAAGCAGGACCTCCAGGGTAGTTTTCAGAAATACTACTGCAGCCCAGCTGCTAAGCCAGGGAGACAGCGGGAGCTTAGGAGCATTAATGCATGCTAAGAGATGGTATAAGAGGAAGGGTTTGGGTTTATTGAGAACTGGGCAGACTGCTGTCGGCTACAGGCTCTTTAGTAGGGATGGTTGCACCTCACTGATGGTGGTGCAGCTTTTTAGTAGGGGAGAAGATGGCTAAGGGTTGGGGAGATTTTAAACTAGGTTTGGGGGGGGGAGGTGTTTAGCAGTCTCACTGGGATAGATAGCCCAGGAGGAAAGCAGGGTGTAATAGGCCATGGCGGGCGGAAAGGGGGGTGGGGCTAGCATAGGGGGCTGCAAGTTTCGGGAGTGTGCTCATTATGGGGGACTTTAATTACCCTGACATTGATTGGTAGTGGAACTGCCATCACAGAAAAAGGCAATGAGGGATAATTTTGCTGCAGGATAATTTTCTCTCACAGGTGGTTGAGGTTCCTACTAGAAAGGAACTCTGTTGGATCTGGTAATATCTAACATCGTGGAGCGCATTACAGATATAAAGGTAACTGAGGCTTAGGGAATAGTGACCATAAATAGTGCTTTTGGACTTTGTTATCGAAAGGAAAAGTGTGCTGGTTAACAAAGACTTTAATTTCGGGAAGGCAAATTTTCCCAGGTTAAAAGCAGCTCTTCAGAATGTCAACTGGATAATGTGTATCAGGTAAAGGTACTGAACAGAATGACTGTGTTCAAGGGGATTTTAAGCCAGTTCACATCTAAATTTATACCCTTGGGAAATAATAAAAAAAAAAAAATAAATCTGCGCCCATGTGGCTGAATTTTGATGTAAAGAGCAAAAGGAAAAGGAAGAAAAAGGCATTTAAAAAACCTTTAAGGCAGAGGGAATGGAAGGGCCTTTAGGGATTTTTAAAAACTGTAACAAGGAGTGTAAAGAAAGCAATCAAACTAGCTAAATTAATAATGAAGTTAGGATATAAGTCAGTTCATTTGACCATTTAGCCGAGCGATTTCAAGGGATTTTTCGTTTTAAAGGGGTTTTGTTCTGTATTTAAGGGGGTGTGCGTTAAGAAACAAAAGCGTTATTAACTGTGGTTCACAAGCCTAGTAAATGTACTAACCTAGAACTATTTTATTTCTAGGAGTGTGCCTGTGTAAGTAATTGATCACTGGTGTTTTTTTTTATTACTTACTACTTGAATAGGTAGTAGGAATTGTTAAGGTAAACTCAAAGCACTGGGTTACTAAAATAATACTTGTGTTTAAAACTGCACTGTTATCCGTAGGGGGGGGGGCTGGTAAAGACCAAAGAAAGGCTTTTTTCTTTCTCTCTCGATTGGATGGGGGTGTAGTTAATTGGTTTAAATTGGTTAAAGGGCTGTTGGATCTTTTGTTTTGACCTCATATAAGTCAGTTCACATTTGAGCAATTTAGCTAGAGCGATTTTCTTTCAAAGGGATTTTCTTGTTTTAAAGGGGTTGGTCTGTATTTAGGGGTGTACGTTAAGAAACAAAACCATTTAGAACAAGAAGACTAAGATAAAAACAAACACTGCTTTTCCTGGTGTGTATAGCTGATTATCTGTGTGTATTGCTGTTGCTGGTTTATTGCGGTTTAGTATGACAGTTTTGTTGGGGCCACGCATGAGTATCTGCTGGCATGCCATATGGGATCTTGGAGCGCCACCCCGGGACATATGTATGTGTCAGATGTGAATGGGTGCCCATTTGGAATCTGAGGTCCAAATCTAAAGGGGAAACTTGCAGCATTGCAGGGCTTGCAAAACCTGGAGGAAATGCGGGTACTGGCAGGGCCAGTAAACTGGAGGGGTGAAAAGTGGGCAGATAAGGTGGTAAAGGAAGTGGATGTTAGGGTCACCAGGAAGTAGGGGACGGAAGGATAGGGGCGCTTCTTTCCAGCTGGTTGATCCCAACAGATTTGCCATTTTAGTTGGCGCAGATGTGGAGTACGATGGCTCAAAGCAGCATGTTGGAGCGTCTTCCCCTTGGCACCCAGTGAACGGCCATCTCAATACAAGGAGGGAGAACTGGGGCTAGGAAGGATAGCAGGTGGTAGTGGTAGGGACTCCATTATTAGAAGGTTAGATAGGTAATCTGTCACCTTGCATGGCGAACAGTGTGTTGTCTGCCTGGTGCTAGGGTTGCAATGTGGTGGATCGTGTAGACAGATTTTTGGTGGGCTGGGAGTGACCCGGGTCTTTGGTTCACATTGGTGCCAATGGCAAAGTTAGAGGTGAGGACCTTAAAAATGATTTCCGAGATCCAAGGTTAAAAGCAAGGACCTCAAGGGTAGTGATTTCGAAATACTACCGCACACGTGCTACGCTAGGGAGGCAACGGGAGCTCAGGAGTATAAATTCATGCTAAGAGGGTGGTGTTAGGAGATGGGGTTTGGGTTTTTTAGAGATGCTGGCTGACTTTTCTGTTGGCTACAGGTCTTTAGAGTAGAGACGTATTGCACCTCAATGGTGATGGTGCAGCTATTTTGGGGAGAAGATGGCTAGGGGGTTGGAGGAGATTTTAAACTGGTATGGGGGGAGGGTACGTTGATTACACAGGGGTAGATAGAGAAGTTAGGCATAGGGGGGCTAATAACACAACGGAGGATGGAGAAGGGGTGAGGGGGGAGCAATAGAGGATAAGGAGGCATGTATGACCATGTATGGAAGTAAATCAATTGATAATCTAAAATGTATGTTTACAAATGCAGTAGTCTGGCTAAAAACTTGAAAAAATTGCTTTAAAGGATTGGTAGAGCAGAATCATGGCTAAATGATTCACACAACAGACTGGACAGTAAATATTGAAGGATACTCCTATTTTAGAAATGCAAGAGTTAATAAGATAGGAGGAGGAGTATGTATGTATGTTAAACAGCAATTGAAGCCAAATTTAAAAAATGGAATAGATGGGGGTGTAACACGATACGGCAAAAGAACAATATGGGTGGAAACTGTGTACAGAAAAGCAAGAAGGAGGTAATGAGCTGTTGGAGTATGTTTAAAACCCAAAAGCCGAAAGGTGGAAATGAATTCTCCATATGCAGTTGTCAAAGGCTGCTGGTATGGGGCATTTTTTGGTTTATGGGGGATTTTAAATACCCTGACATAGATTGAGTAAGGGAACTGCCAGCACCTCAAAGGGTATAAGGTCACAGATGGTAGAAGTTCCTACTTGACAGATGCGTTTGTTGATCTGGTGATATCTAATAACCCTGAGCTCCATTTTGGAGATAATGGGAAGCTACGGGAATAGTGACCATCATATAGTGTCATTTAATATAGTGCAAAAAAACTAAGTGGCACTGGTTAACAAAAAACTTAACTTTAGGAAGCTAATTTTATATGTCTGGTAAATCAAAATCACTCCTGTTCATAAGACTGGGGGGAATTGTTTCTAGGTAAAGATAACTGAGGCAGATGTGGACCACTTTTAAAGGGATATTAAACTATTACATTTCTAAATCTGTACCTTAGGGAACAAGTATATAAAAATTAGGTCCACTCCTGCATGGCTTATGCTCAGGTAAAAATGGAGGAAATGGAAAAAAGAAAAAGGCTTTTAAAATTTTGAAAACAACGAGGAACAGAACAGCTACAGGGAGTATAAAAGCTGTATAAAGATTGCAAGAAAGCAATAAAGTACTAAATAGAAAATGACATAGGATTGCGACAAAGCATACCACCCCAAAATGTTTTTTTTTAGTATATAATGGTAAAAAGATAGGACTGGATGTGTATTCTAATACATATGCAGGGTAGAATGAAGGTATTCACACTTTGGTCTGGGGATTTTGCCGCTGGATTGGAAAACCAATGTTATACCAATATTCAAAAAAGGTATCGTTCCACCTGGTACACTATAGACCTGTAAGCCAAACTATCAGGTGGTAGGGAAGGTGCTGGAAACTTTGTTACGGGATCATATCCTACTTGACTTTGTCTTGTCCTCCAGAGCTCATCTTATTAGTAGTAGTCAGCCATGAATTTTGAGAAAATAGATCATGCCAGACCCAGAAATTTAAATTGTTTTTTATGAGAGCTAGAAAGAAGTTAATTAAAGGCAACAGCAGTGGATTGTGGTATAGAGAACTGGTTATTGGATCGCAAACAAGAGTGGTGGTTAATGGAGCTACATCTATGTGGGCTAAAGTTCTTAAGCGGAGAGTGCCTCAGGGGTTCTGTACTGGGGTCACTTCTGTTTAATCTGTTTATAAATGACTTAGAAGGGGGCATTGAGAACAAGGTCTCAGTGTTTTGCTGATGCACTAAACTATGCAGAGCTTTAGAAACTCCAAATGATGTGCAAGTGCTGCAACCAAACCTAGATACGAATAATCCAAATGGGTCAGCAAAGAATGGCAGATGATATTCAATGTTGATAATTTAAGGTGATGCATTTAGGATTTAATAATCCTGTGCCACCTACACCTAACCAATAATAACTCTGTGTTAATGTGATCTGTAATGGAAAAGATTTGGGGTTCTGGTAGATAACAGACTTAGCTATAGCAAAACAATGGCGAGGTACAACGGCTAGAAGCTAGCAAGATATTCAGGGTTATTCTATAAAAGTTCTTATTGTTTTAGATAATGGTGCTAAGCTTTTTGCCCAACCAATCAAGGTATGCTTACAAATGTTAAATAAGATTGATTGGTTGGGGCAAAATTAGCTCCATTTTAAACAATAGAACTTTCATTGAATCTCCCTGATTGTCTTGTATAAGGAGCGAAATAGATTCAAGAGAGAAAATTATTCATTCTCCCTCTTTACAAAGCACTGGTAAGGCCTCATTTGGATATAGATCTGGTTGATCCAGGGATACTTTCCGATTGCCGTTTAGTAGGTTCAGGAAAGGAATTTTCCCCCCTTTTTAGCTTTTTTTTTTTTCTGAGAATGTGGCCCATTAATTAATGGGGATAAGTTAGTTAGTAGGATGGCGATAAAAAAAAAATGTCTATATTATTGTAATCACTTTTTTCCCTCTCTGTATACACTATAGAAGATCCAGTACGATATCATAGAGTATAGTAGCAATAATGGTATAAAATATTTAAGTGCAACTTTGATTAACACGAGGATATGGTACAAGAAAGACTAAATAATTGTAATTAATAATCTCCTGGACCGGATAAATACATCCTCTGGTACTTATGGACTAAGTTCAGTTTTATCTAGGCCCATTGTTTTCTTATTTTGCAGATTCCCTCTGTCCGGTGGTGTGCCCTGCTGATTGGAAAAAAAAGGCTGATGTTATTCCAATTTCAAAAAGGGTATCGTTCACAGCTGGGTAATTACATCGCCTGTAAGTTTAAAACTTCAGTGGGAAGATCCTGGAAAGTTTAATAAGGGAACATGTTCTGAGTAGTGTTTCAAGGACGACCATAAGTAGTAAACCATCATGTTTATGTATGGAATAGATCTTGTCAAACTAACTTGCTTGTCTTCTATGAGGAGTAGTAGAAATTAGAAGACTCTGGCATATCAGTAGAATGTAGTTTACTTACTTGGATTTTGCAAGGCTTTTGATACAGTCCCCCATAGGGAGCTACTGTATAAAGCTGATGGTCTGTTGGTCTGGGGAAGTCACATTTGTATATGGATAGAAAATTGGTTAATGAATATGATGCAGCATGTAGTTGTAAATGGGGCTTCATCCATTATGGATTAAAGTGCTAAGTGGGGTGGCACACGAGGGTTCTGTTTTGGGGCCGCTTCTATTTAATATCTATTTATTAATGATTTGAAGTGGGTTATTGTCAGCAAGATTCTGTGTTTGCGCCGATGACACAAAACTTTGTCGTCGACCATTAAAAACTTCAGAGGATATCGCAATCATTGTCGCGGTGATCTAGATAGATTGCCACACTGGGTTGCTAATCGCAGAGAATTCAATGTTGATAAATGTAAGGTTGATGCTTTTGACTTAAAATGTACTAATTATAATAATCAAAAAAGAGCATTTATAATATTAGTAATAACCAAATAAAAATCAAAAAAAGCATTAAAATAAAAAAAAAAAAAAAATTTAAACCCTCCCTCCCCCCCTCCCCCCCCCCCTTTTTCTGGGCTGCTTATACTAATAGGGAAGGCTCTTGGTTTTGGGTGGATAAACAACTTAAAGGTAAGCAACAGTGCCAGTGCCGCAACATCAAGCAGCTGGTATTGTCTTTGTATAAAGAAGGTATGATTCAAGGGAGGAAAATGTTACTTTTCCCCTCTTATACAAAGCATGGAATAAGGCCTCATTTGCAATATGCAGCGTGCATTTGGAATCCTGTTACAAAAAGGACTAAAAAGATAGTTTTGATTGGTGTAAAACACAAAAAGACATACCCCTTTACACAGACACCAGCTACACAACAACCTACTATCTACTTATCCTTACTCGTGGCAGCCATACTTAAAGGTAACTAAAGTCAAAAAGCAACTTTCATCAATATCAACAAAAAGTTTTGTTTTTTTTTTTAGCCCCCAATGTGATACAGCGTAACACCCTACTGATACGCCACTCCCTCCATTACTGTTGCAAGACTACGCAGCATACAAGTTTTTTTAAGGGTAACTAAAGTAAAAAACTAATTTTGACCAATCATTAACAAAGTTTTGTTTTTTTTAACCCCACCCAACCAGGTCACACAACACACACTATGATCTCGTACTTACCATTACTATGCCAGCCATATGTAAAGGGTACTAACAGTAAAAAAAAACCATTTTGTCAAGAATAAAAGTTTGTTTTGTTTAACTCATTCCAACCTGATCCAGTTACAAACCACCGATACTGACCCTAAAACCCTTCTATTTCCATGGCAGCCATATTAAAAAAATTAAAGGGTAACTAAGGCGAAAAGACCATCAAAAAAGAAGTTAGTATTTTATTCACCCAACCTGATAATGAATACCACGAACACGACCCTAGCGGACCTACTTATTAGTTTAGTGAATATTTGATGTAAAATTTAAAAGGAGCTAAAATACAAAATAAAATCAACAATGTCCTTTCATTATTAAGTTTTAAAATCGCAGCACAAACACTCCAAATTCCCTTCCAAATGTTGGCCTTTCAAGCCAATGTCAAAGTTTATACTTAGAACTTTTGTACTTCTTCCCTTTTTAGTTCATAGTTCTTAGCTAGCGCCCTCCCCATCGTTTTTCTCTCTCGCTCCTCCTATCTTTTTTGTGTATATCCCATATATACACCGGACATGTATGAGAACTGTGGCGGGTAGGACATTTACTGTGACTGTGCGGGTATGGACAGTACTTTACTCGTGACTGTGCGGGTATGGACATGTACTGTGACTGTGCGGGTATGGAGCAATGTACTGTGACCTGTCGGGATTGGACATGTTACTAGTGACATTTCTGTGTGTATAGAGGCTGGCTGTTGGTTTATATACCATTTACATACATAAAAACTGCAGGCTAATAAGTGGTTTACACGATCTATACATATTAATATAGATAAAAACAAAAGTAAATTTACCTCAAACAATGTAAGCAAAATGTTTTAAAATTTCTTGTCAGATAACTTTAGTTCCCATGAGCACATATACAGAATCAGTGTTACCCATTGTTTTTATTGTAAAGGTTCTTCTATGCATGCCTGTTTGCTAAGATTTTTATTAATGCTGATATACACGTAGTATAAGTTTGGTATGTCAATTTAGTCTGGCATTGCAACTTTATTTAAAAAGCTTCCTCACCCATTTTCCATGAATTCAAGATCGTTTGGTTTGGGACTATTTCATGTAATAACCGCAGAGTCTTTGGTCTTGTAACAGTATGAATGTGGTGCACCCCTACGAGCAACCTGTCAGAAGCAGTTGCCTTGTGCTCATTAAATATGAAATAGCTATTTCAAGTACACAATACTTGAACTCCGAAGCCTACACGCTTTTCAGTTTTCCTACATCGTCTTATACTATAATTGTTTGGATCATTTTGGCATGGCATCGTGATGACAGCTAAGTTTATCCATTTTGACGTCTCAGTGCTGTGCGCTGGTCTTTCCAATGTACAACATCAAGGGATCCTAAAACATAGATTCCTTTAGTGTCATCATAGTAAAGGGCCGCGACATTTCTACGCTGAGAACATAACACGTTTTCTGTTTGGGGTCGAGAGTTGTTAATTATTCCTAGCCTAAGAAAGCTTGATATATCGGCTAGGGTAAACCTCAGGGCAGGCATGAATGCAAAATATGTCTGGAAAGCTGTTCCTCCTTAAAGATAGGCCACGGAGATATGCAAGTATGTGAATTGGAAACGACTACATGATAAAAAATCAAATAGAAAAATAATATAGAATAATAAAGTAATACGATATGTAGGAATCACACAGATTGTAAGGGAAGCAGACTTACCCAGTAGCCGAAAAGTTAGACCAGTGCACTTTATTACTAAAAGGTGGTCAAAATTGAAACATATTTCCAAGAATAAGCATACCTGTTCCTCGTAGTCTCCTAGAGGCATGCGGGTCTGCTACAATGGAGTGGAATTCGCACATGCATTTCCCGCCATCATGACGATCCCCTCACACATCTACACCCTTCCCATTCTAAGAACTAGTCCTCTATAATGACATTGGTGCCGGGTGAGGAGGGAGTCCTCCATAGGGTATGGGAAACACATGTGACAGATGGCCCTAAGAGCTGCGTTGGCTTGGTTTGGGAAAACCCACTCTTCAGGAAGGGAAGCACATTTTCAGCAGGCAAAGGCAATTAAACAGCTTAATGTCTTCACTGGTTGTAACATAAAAAAATCAAAACCCTGCACCATAGCGCTGGCCTACAGCTTCAAAGCATTCTAGTTTGGGTTACACTCTCCACAGCCAACTCAATAATAACACAAAGAAAAACAAAATGAGTAGTTTCCACCAAACACGGTCTTACTTGTAAGGTGCTGATCTGCCTCTCCACATGCCCTGGCCTCTGGCAGATAGAGAGAGGAGGACCACCCACCTTCTGTTAAAACAGTCCCTGTTAGCACAGGTGTAAATCACCTGTCCATCTTCAGGGCTTAAATACCAAAAGCTGTGCATGATTTACCAGGAATGAAAAACAGCCCACCCCCCTTTCCATTGTTCCAAAGACCCAGAGCCCTAAACTGTCTGTGCAATTCAACACTGCATTTGTATTATCTACAACACACAACACACCACTTTCTCTGGGCCTATTATTCCAACCTTTCAGGGTAGACGCTGCGCACAGGAACATCGGTGACTTATATATCTTTTCCTCTATAACCAGGCCAGATTTCCCTGTCCCCCCCAACCAGATCCCTTCCCTCAGGTCATCTCAGACCTGTGGAAGAGCGACCATGCACTAAAGGAGAAACCTGTAGACACCCATCCGCATCTCGGTGCTTTACAACACCCCTAAGCACCTATGTTCTACACTGTAAACTGTATGGTTGGCAGAGACTATAGGACCACCTTGTAACACTCTTGCATTTTTCTCTTTAATTTTGACTCCAATCCAGGTGAGGAGCGTGATCTTAATAGACGAAACTTCTTACCCCTACAGAATCATCCTGAAAAAAGGTTTCCAGAGCCGCATTTATAATAGCTAAACCTCTTTTTCACCCAATTGCGTATTTTTTTTTTAAATCTAGCCTTACATCCTACCTATCTGGTAACCAGCACAGTATATGATATTTATATATCTATATATGATAAATCTAGCCTTACATCCTACCTATCTGGTAACCAGCACAGTATATGGTATCTAAATATCTATATATGATAAATCTAGCCTTACATCCTACCTATCTGGTCACCAGCACAGTATATGATATTTATATATCTATATATGATAAATCTACCCTTACATCCTACCTATCTGGTAACCAGCACAGTATATGTTATCTATATATATAAATCTGCCTTACATCCTACCTATCTGGTAACCAGCACAGTATATGGTATCTATATATGATAAATCTAGCCTTACAATCCTACCTATCTGGTAACCAGCACAGTATATGATATTTTAATCTATTATATTATAAATCTACCCTTACATCCTACCTATCTGGTCACCAGCACAGTATATGATATTTATATATCTATATATGATAAATCTAGCCTTACATCCTACCTATCTGGTAACCAGCACAGTATATGTTATCTATATACTATATTGATAAATCTAGCCTTACATCCTACCTATCTGGTAACCAGCACAGTATATGGTATACTAAATATCTATATTGATAAATCTAGCCTTCATCCTACCTATCTGGTCACCAGCACAGTATATGATATTATATATCTATATATGATAATCTACCCTTACTCCTACCTATCTGGTAACCCCACAGTATATGTTATCTATATATCTATATATGATAAATCTAGCCTTACATCCTACCTATCTGGTAACCAGCACAGTATATTTTATCTATATTCTATATATGATAAATCTAGCCTTACATCCTACCTTCTGGTAACCAGCACAGTATATGGTATCTAAATCTATATATGATAAATCTAGCCTTACATCCTACCTATCGGTCACCAGCACAGATATATTATTATATATCTATTATGATAAATCTACCTTACATCATCCTACCTATCTGGTAACCAGCACAGTATATGTTTCTATATATCTATATATGATAAATCAGCCTTACATCCTACCTATCTGGTAACCAGCACAGTATTGGTATCTAATATCTATATATGATAAATCTAGCCTTAATCCTACCTATCTGGTCACCAGCACAGTATATGACATTATATATCTATATATGATAATCTAGCCTTACATCCTACCTATCTGGTAACCAGCACATATATGGTATCTATATATCTATATATGATAAATCTAGCCTCTTATATCCTACCTATCTGGTCACCAGCACAGTATATACATTTATATATCTATAATGATAAATCTACCTTAACTCCTACCTATCTGGTCACCAGCACAGTAATATATATTATATAATCTATATATGATAAATCTAGCCTTACATCCTACCTATCTGTAACCAGCCACAGTATATGATATTATATATCTATAATGATAAATCTACCCTTACATCCTACCTATCTGGTAACCAGCACTGTATATGATATCTTTATATGTATATATGATAAATCTAGCCTTACATCCTACCTATCTGGTAACCAGCACAGTATATGATATGATTGTTTTACTGCTGTGCATAAGTCTCACTCCAGCACTTATACCCATTCCATTGTATCTGTATGTTAACCACCTAACTAAATTATAAGCTCTACGGGGCAGGGACCTCCTTTCCTCTTGTGACAAGGCTCTAGCACTTGTATATTTATGTAATTTATATATGTATGTACTGAACTATCTATGTATTTATTCACCTTGTACGACTATTGTATTTTGTTATTCTACAGCGCTGTTTAGTTTGTAAAGAAACTATACATACTTACATACATTACTAACAGTGCTCCGAATGGCTTCACATGTGCAATTTTGTGCTAAAGGGCTAATCACCACTCGGGTGTTGTGAGCTGTATAGTGTGATTGTACAAAGCTTAACTTAGTCATACTTGTGTTTTAATAGGTGTCCCTAAATGTTTCACTGATCAGGCATCCTGACCCTTTAAATAGGTACATTGCTAAGAAATGCATTGCACAGAGCTGTGCTAAGATCAGGTTCACTTCACTATCCTCCCCCTACAGCTTTCCACCATTTTATTTCTATACATGCAGCATAAACATAAACACACTCTTCCAAACCTCCAACATTTCCTTTTAAGAAGCTACACTTTCCCCTAATATTGTTGCAGCTGACAGGAGAGCTAGAGACCTTCACACTACAACACTGCTACTAGGAAAGTGTTAATCAGTAAATCTCTCTGAACCACCCAGACACTTATGCAATTTGAATATCGATGATTTATTATATTCTTTCATCAAAAGGGTTACACAAGGTGGGTGCAGAAAATGTAATGAGAGCAAATTACTGGCAAGCAGGGAAATGTCAGCTTCAGCTTTGGGGAACAGTCAGAAGAAAATAGAAGGCTCTGCTACCACAGGTGTTGGACACCAATTGGTATCAAGCTCCAAGTTCATAAAACATAACTTTTATTGTGTTGGTATAAAAAGAGCAAGGCAAATTAGCACTCAACTGACCTGATGTGTTTCATGTCACTGTGGACACTTCATCAGAAGTATATGATCAAAAGCTTCCTTAATACCAAGGAAGCTTTTGTATCATACTTTACCTCTGATGAAGTGTTCACAGTGACATGAAACGCATCAGGTCAGTTTTCTTGTGTTTTATGAACTTGAGCTTGATACCGATTTGTGTCCAACACCTGTGGTAGCAGAGCCTTCTATTTTTTTCTGACTTCATGCCTCGTTGGGATCGTAATCTGGATCTTCCCCTGAAGTGCCCTCCCACTCGATGTTGCTGCGGTCGCTGTTAAGCCCGAGGTGCTGGCGTGTCTTACTTTTGTTGTTTCACCTTTGGGGAACAGACAGAACTGAAAATGAGCTAATACAGGAAGGATGTTGAGGTAGTACTAAACTTCTAACTCAACTTTAATTTTATTTGGTCTCATTTTCCTTAAAATGCTTCAGAAAATTGTATATTTTTTTAAAGTATACCCCCTATCCCCCTCCACCACATCCAAAAAAAAAAAAAAACAAACACATAACAATATATATTATTCCCTATTTTCTGGGAGGTTTCCTTTTGTAAAAAACCTATCACCAAAATGATTGAGTCATACATTTGGAACATCCTGGACTGCAGTCAGGTAAGCAGTGTGGCATGCAACTGCATAAACCCCATAAAATAGTTTCACACTACTAGGTGGTGCAAAACTAAAAATGAATTGACAAGTGCATGACATGGCCACCAACTAACTACAATGGGATGTATGCATTACAGTTACTGTGAAACTCAAGATAACCCAATACTACATAGGGTATTGGGTTTTACAGTTATTTAAAGGCTGTTCTACCCACAAAATAAATTAGGCTATTAGTCTAATTACCCCCCTAAATGTGACTTGCATTATTACCTTATCTTGGTCCAAAGCTACCATGCTGAGATATACTTCAGCCAATGTCATTGCTGACAATCCATACAAGAAAGAACTGGTTACAAGCGCACTTTGCTCCTTCACGCTTGTAACTGCTTCAAAATAGAAGGCAGGACTTCCGGCGAGGGATCGTAGTAAAGTAAGTATATCTCAGAGTGGGGGCGTTGACCAAGGTAAGGTAAAAATGCAGGTCACATTTTGGGGGGTATAAGGCTACCAGTGTCATTTATTTTATGGGTGGACATGCCCTTAACAAAAGAGACAACTATTGTATCTCCCTATTAATCTAGGATTTTTTCCGATTCCATTTGGAGTCATGCTGTTTTTTTGGATTTTTGCCTTTATCTGGATCAACTGTGCATGCCTAGGCTAAAAAGGTTGGAATTGATGGATGTATATGTCTTTATTCTACTTTTAATACCTTACTACAGGCAGTCCCCGGGTTACAAACCAGGTTCTATAGGTTTGTTATTAGTTGAATTTGTATGTAAGTAGGAACAGCTACATTTTCCTATTAAATGCAACTTAGATTTTTTTTTAAAAAGGGATTTCAGTGGCGACTGCTTTTAACAACTGCTTCTGGTACAGCGTAAGTCGGTAAAGAGGAGGTTTGGCGGCCTATTAACAATAGAGGGTAGCCAACCACCAGTGAACAACCTGGCAGTACATACTACAGACCCACATCCTGTACAGTATTTGCACTTATTCTCTCCATTTGCTCCACTGCCAGTAGGAGTTGTATGTAAGCTGGATGTTTGTAACCCAACTGCCTGTATACTACACTATGCTTTACATGTGAAAAAACAAACTTTCTTTCTCGCTAGTATCTGTCACAATAACCAAAAAAGTGTACTGTAAGTTTGAATAGATTAAAAAATGTCATTCTTTGTACTAAAGAATGTGAAGCTTATGAACTTTAAGCATCTGATAACAGTAATTTTCTTGCTTATATATTCTAGAGTTGTGTTTACTGTTTTTATCGAACAAAAAAGCCCTCAGTTTGGAAATGACAGGATTTTTTCATAATCCTCTGTGCTATAAAATGGTTGTTGAATATGCTTCAAGCATCTTTCTCTTGAATTACGAAATGATTATGAACTTGTGTAATTATATTCTTTATAATGTGTCACCTACACTAAAGCATCATTATCTATTATTATGCTTGTCATAGCCATCTTTTAAATATTTTGTTAGTACAGAATTGAAGTCCTGAAATGAAAGTTTTAGAACAAGAAGGCTTTGAAATAGAAAATGGGAGAAAATAAATACATTTGTCTAAATAATGATAATGATATGGATAGATGTATTTATAGGCAACTAATTTTAAAGGGCATATTTAATTTAAATAGGTAAACCGCTCCCAAACCCCCAAAACCGCATTAGTTAGAGAGTTGAAAGATGTAAGACTAATCTGAATTGCTGCCTGATGTTCTGTTACTTCTATTTCTTCTTAGTGGTTCTTCCATTTAGCAGCTGTCAATGACTGAAAGCTATTCACCTAGCTGGCTCCTCTGATCATGAGTGAGCTTGTTAAAAAGCTTGGAGAAGAGGCAGAAGGAATGGGAAAAAAATATTTTGCTACACAACCGGTTAGTCCTTTGAGTTTGGGCTAGGTTGAGCATAAGACAGGGATGTCAAACCTATGGCCCTACAGATGTTTGCAAACTACAACTCCCAGCATTCCTTGGTTGCAGTAGCACAGGTTTGACACCCTTGATCTACTGTAGAAGGTTTTCTCCTTGAAGAACAGTACAATGCTAGAAACAGAAACTTCTAATTATGATGCCATTTCTTAACTATTCATAAACTGGTATTTCCACCATTCATTGTGATGAATAGTAAACCTAAAGGATTTTACTTTGAAGTCCAATTTATTCCTGTTTCCCTCCTACTATTACTTAGATCATACATTTCTAAAAAAAAAAATCTAAAAATGTATATAATAAAAGTACAGGCAATACCTATAGTTGAACAGAATAAAGCTGGAGGTGCACTCTTGTCTAAATTCTGGGTGCAGATACCTCAAATGGTTCTCCCTTCAACCACAATAGTTCCAACAAACTTAAGAAGGTAGAGGATCAACTGAAGAAGGGGGCACGTTATTCCCCGAAACGTTGTGTTTGTGTGTGATGTGTGGTTCACAATAAAAAACTAAACTGATTGAAGTGCGATCCTCTACCTTCTTAAGTTTGTTAATAACTATAGTTGACTATGAGGTGGTCAGACCAGGACAGAGTGCCAAATTCCCAGCACGGGGATCTAGGCAAAACCCAGGGTGAGGACCTACTGCATTGTTCAGAGGAATGAGGTATTTTGTGAGGTATTTACTTGGCCAACAATATGTATCATATGCACTTTCATTTTTACTTTTTTACTAGTGGTTACCATGGCACAACCCCTTGCTGCAGGACAGTGAAAGTAAAGAGAAAGAAAAAACCTTGGTAACGGTCTTATTCATGCATTAAATCATGGTTGTAACTGGAAACCCTGCTCCTATTCTAAATCTTATTTACAATTGCAACATGGGATATCCGTCAGTCCTGTGGGTTTAAAGAATCTCTAGTTGCCAGTAAAGTAAATGCTATCATCGTACATTTTTGATAAGAGGATGTGGGGCCAGATTGTCAGAAGCCTGACTTTAAAGAACTGACACAAACCCAGTAGTGGTTTAGGTCTTTGCCCTGGGTATAGCACTAATATGGAAGAGGGAAGTCTTCATCTGTAAAAATTAGTAAACTGTGATCTTACAAGAGAAAAAAAAAAAAGAGAGTCTTATTATCAAAATGGTGTGCAATTCTGCTGTAGCTGGAATGGTGGCAGTTGGTGTGTGAGAATTGCATGGTGGGAAATTCCCTCTCAGTGGTGGCTCACAGTGATTACTGAGCATGCTTGCCCTCACAGTAACTCTGGTTGATTAAGAAAGGGAGGAGATACTGATCTTGAGCAAAATCATAACTGGGTTGAATTCATGCAGCAACACACACAACCTCAGAGTAAGTGCTACTTATTTAGATTCCCTTTCAATCTTTTGGAGTTAAAATTACATATTAATATATATTGTGTTATTGTTATACCAATAACATTTGCTTTACTGGAATTTGTGTAAAAAAAAATGATTTTCATTCTTCTCCAAGCTTATAGAAAAAATATGTAAAAGGGTATTTGAGTGCATGGTCCAAAATATAAAATTCATGAAATCCAATGTTAATCCATGCTGCCCCCTGACTGCAATGCTGAAATCACGTAAATAAAAAATCACACCCATTCAGTTTATTTCGACTTCTTAAAGTCTATTTATTTCTTACACTGCAACAATGAAAACCACAAACCCAAATGTTATTTAGTCAAAGCCTCTTTCTTATCGACCAAACACATGCATGATAACTATCTAATCCTGTCCGTTCCTGCTGGTATTTGCATATATATGCCTTCAAAATGGAAATGATAGCAATCATGGAAATTTTGTTCAGTTCTATGTATGTGAAAGGTGTTGCAAGTGTGTCAGAATGTCCTGGGTAATCCACAGCTAAATTGCAAGTGTATGGCCATTTTAATGCTAATGGTTGTATTTTTATTAATGTAAAGGTTTATAGTTGTAAATGCTCAGTAAATTCTATGGCCCCACTTCACTCATCCCTGAGCAGACAATAAACCAATTAATACTCACTAGGAAGCAGAGATCAGAAAATGATATAAACTAGCAGAATTTAATAATAATAATAGCAGACACCCTCAAATTTAATATCTAGTTTGCAATTGATTTAGAGGTTTTAATGCCAACTAACAGCTGCTGTAAAACGCGCACTGTGAGTAAATCTCCCCCATTGTATTGCTGATTCAGCTAGGAATTATGGAATACTATCAGGACATTTACTTTTTTTAAAAATTTAATGAAACTTAAACTAATTTATCAACCCGAATGTGTTGTGGTGGTAAAGTAATTAAAGCCTAGACACTTTAGCAGTATTCCTAATTATGTCATTCTATTATATTCATTCATTGGTGCATGAGGATAGGGAAACCGATAGCCTTTTGAGTGTTCCAGGGACCACTACTTATATTGTAAATTTTAGTTATCAGCTTTAGAAAGAAGAAAATAATGATTTGGGTAATTTGTCAGAGAGAATCCAACCAGATGTGATGCAATATTATGTTGCTTTTTCACAAATTAGTGCAATATGCTCCCTGATTACAGGTTAGCTAGGGATTTTCACTGGTTGTGAGGTGCCTGCCCCATTTCCCCCCCAAATGGAGGAAAAAGCAAATACATTAATTTCCCATAATACTGAAATGGACTTCAGTTTGGCAGTTAGGAGGTCAATAGTACCTTTGCATATGGCTGTCTCACTATAATGACTGGATTGAAATCCGGATTGCAGGGGGTTGGTGACCAATAAGCAGCTCACAGAATGTTCTCACCAGAGATTTTGTAAGTCTATGACTGCGCAGTTACTCAGATGAAAAAGTTGCGGAGATCCAATTAAATGTTCAGGGTGATTTTGTTTGTCAAGGCCTTCTGGCCGAAACTTGTTTGCTGTGTTGTTCTGCACGGTATACTAATAAACATGGGATAACCATGATCATTTCTCTGCATCTTTTTTCTTCTGATTATATATAAACCAGCGAGGAGATGGCTGGAGTATGGAGACTTAATGCCATACCACCCTATTATTGTATTCTATGGCTGCGCAGTTAGGCATTGTTCATTGATCAGCTGGGTTGGACCCCCACAATGCCAAATCCAATAGCCATACACGTACGATTGTCTGCAGAACGGCTATTCATCTGGTGCTTGTACATCGCTGGTTAAGTACAAAATCTCATGTCTGGACTTAGGGGTTTAGTGGTCAGCAGTAGTAAAGAGGCAGACAGTAGTTAGAGAGACAGAAGATTACAATTGGCTTTTAAAGAATATAGTTAATACACATGTTTAAAAGCATTAGGTAAAATATCAAAAGTGAATGAGTAGAATCACATCTTGATTAAATAATTATTTTAAAAATATCTAAAGTCATTCATTTATTTATTGGTTATTAGCTATTTGTTTATTGGTGTGGTGTTAAAAATATACCTTATGTACATAAGAAGAAATCAATGACGTGTATCCCTTTGTGATAACAGGTAGGTGTGAAACCCCTACTATGCTCGCCTGAAAATCTAAAATGTTAATTGACTTGTCTGCACAAGATTCAATTGGATACATTAGAAATACCTGTTCATTCACGTCGTTTGCATATATGGATTTTATTCTACATAGACTGAATAGCAAGTAAAGATTGTGCTTCTGGCTCCACCATGAATCCATAATGTGCAACTGCAGTCCAATGCAACTTGCTTCAAGCTCTTATTTAAGACCTGGTACTAATTAATGCAATTTAAAGTGTATCAAACCACTTGAAAATAAATATTATTAACTGTATTTAAAATCACATTAAAACAAACAAACTCCTTAACAGATGATGACTTCTATTTCTATGTCTGCTAGATTTCCAGTGTTTACACTTAGTACATACATATCCTTTCCACTACAATCCTCTACATTGGAAACAAAAGCCAGTGGTTATTCTCTAGGAATATGGCTGCAAAAATCTGTATTTGCAATAAACCATCAGAATTACAGATGTGGTTCCCACAATACTTTTTTTTTTGGTTACTTTCTTTTAGAAATGTTTGCTAAATGTATAGATTTTGAATGTTTACAGTAATTTTCAAGCAAGCATATAATCTGGCCTAGACATTACCCCTCTTACTACCCAATATGATCCAACCCGCCTTTCACACTCCACTGCCAATCTATTTACAGCCTACCGATTTCCGTAACCTTATGTCTCACCCCCATTTTCTCTAGACGGTAAGCTCTTTGGGCAGGGTCCTCTTTCCTATTGTATCTCAGTATTGCTGTAAGAAACTCCTCACTCTTTTTACTTATATTATGTATTACCCGTGTATGTAATATGTATGAATTTGTATAACATGTATTACCCTGTATGTAATTTACAGTATGACTATATAATTGTAAAGCGCCACGGAAGATGTTGGCGCTATATAAATCCATAATAATAATTATAAAAGTAATTGTCGCTCGAGCATATATAACCTTTTATGTGAGGCAAATATATAAAACATTTTATAAGTCTGAATATTTAAATGTTCTTTGTTATAAGATGCAAAGTATGATTTGATTAAGGTAGACAATTCTGTTCTTTTAGTTACTGGCAAAAACAATTACAAGGCATACATGGCAATGCAATAAACTATTATCACAAGCATTAAACAAAAGAATGCATTAGAATTAATAATGTCATGAAATTACATTTATTAATTCCTTTGCCAGTATATAGATCTCTCTTGTCTATCTCTGTCTTCTTCTATGTCTGTCTATCTTGTTCAAATAACTATCTCTCTCTGTCTGTGTTTCTCTCCTACCATCAAATCTCTCTATCTGCTTGTGTATCTCACTATATAGATAGATTTGTTTATCTATCTATCCATCTATCTCTGTATTTAATTTGGCTTGAAAAAGCCAATTACTGTCTCTATTTCTTCTTCTTTTTCTTCTTCCGTTTTCTTCTTCTGTTTTTTTGGACTGTATCTCCTCCCCACAGTTTTTGAGCTAGAGACATGAATTTGGTACAGACGTGGGGGCATATAGGAGAAATGTGCTATCTTCTAGCTAAGGAATCTAACTTTGGACCTAACAAATGAAGTTTCCTGTGAGTGAAACAAACTAGATTGGAACGTATAAGTCCCTTGCTCTTAAGGACCTTGATCTCAAGGACTAGAAAAAGAAGGACATGAACAAGGTTTGGCTCACTGTGTTGGTGTTGTGGATTAGATGCGACAGATTTGTCGGTACCATGCAATTTGCATCGCGCCACATGTATAGGAACCTGGAGCAGACGTTCCAGGGAATCTATGTCTTGTCTGTGTGAGTGGGTCCCCTTTGGAAGCTGAGGTGGAGAGTCTATGGGGCAGCTTGTAGCATTGCAGGATTGGCAAATCTGGGGGGTCAGCAGGCACTGGCTGGGGCCAGTATAGAGGGTGGTTGAAGTGGGACAGGAAAGGTTGAGGGGGAGGTAGTTTTGTTAGGGTTACTAGGGGAAGTGGGGATGGAAGGGTAGGGTGGCTTCTTCCCAGATTGCCCATCCAACAGATTTGCTGCCTTAGGTAATGAAGTGGAGGACACCTCGGAATTAGCGTGTATGGAGGGGGCTAGTCCCTTGAGCACCCAGACTGCCATCTCTGAAACTTAGAATCAGGAATACTAGGCAGGTGGTAGGGACTCCATTTTAAGGAAGGTTGATAGGGTATCTGCCGACATACCCTACATGCCGAACAGTGTGTTGCCTGCCTGGTGCTAGGGTTTTGGCATGTGGTGGATCGTGTAGACAGATTATTGTGTGGGGCCGGGTGTGACCCGGCGATCTGGTTCACATTGGTGCAAATGATAAATTTAGAGGAGGAGTGAGGTCCTTAAACATGATTTCCGAGAGCAAGGGGCCAGTTAAAAAAGCAGGACCTCCAGGGTAGTTTTCAGAAATACTACTGCAGCCCAGCTGCTAAGCCAGGGAGACAGCGGGAGCTTAGGAGCATTAATGCATGCTAAGAGATGGTATAAGAGGAAGGGTTTGGGTTTATTGAGAACTGGGCAGACTGCTGTCGGCTACAGGCTCTTTAGTAGGGATGGTTGCACCTCACTGATGGTGGTGCAGCTTTTTAGTAGGGGAGAAGATGGCTAAGGGTTGGGGAGATTTTAAACTAGGTTTGGGGGGGGGAGGTGTTTAGCAGTCTCACTGGGATAGATAGCCCAGGAGGAAAGCAGGGTGTAATAGGCCATGGCGGGCGGAAAGGGGGGTGGGGCTAGCATAGGGGGCTGCAAGTTTCGGGAGTGTGCTCATTATGGGGGACTTTAATTACCCTGACATTGATTGGTAGTGGAACTGCCATCACAGAAAAAGGCAATGAGGGATAATTTTGCTGCAGGATAATTTTCTCTCACAGGTGGTTGAGGTTCCTACTAGAAAGGAACTCTGTTGGATCTGGTAATATCTAACATCGTGGAGCGCATTACAGATATAAAGGTAACTGAGGCTTAGGGAATAGTGACCATAAATAGTGCTTTTGGACTTTGTTATCGAAAGGAAAAGTGTGCTGGGTTAACAAAGACTTTAATTTCGGGAAGGCAAATTTTCCCAGGTTAAAAGCAGCTCTTCAGAATGTCAACTGGATAATGTGTATCAGGTAAAGGTACTGAACAGAATGACTGTGTTCAAGGGGATTTTAAGCCAGTTCACATCTAAATTTATACCCTTGGGAAATAATAAAAAAAAAAAAATAAATCTGCGCCCATGTGGCTGAATTTTGATGTAAAGAGCAAAAGGAAAAGGAAGAAAAAGGCATTAAAAAACCTTTAAGGCAGAGGGAATGGAAGGGCCTTTAGGGATTTTTAAAAACTGTAACAAGGAGTGTAAAGAAGCAATCAAACTAGCTAAATTAATAATGAAGTTAGGATATAAGTCAGTTCATTTGACCATTTAGCCGAGCGATTTCAAGGGATTTTTCGTTTTAAAGGGGTTTTGTTCTGTATTTAAGGGGGTGTGCGTTAAGAAACAAAAGCGTTATTAACTGTGGTTCACAAGCCTAGTAAATGTACTAACCTAGAACTATTTTATTTCTAGGAGTGTGCCTGTGTAAGTAATTGATCACTGGTGTTTTTTTTTATTACTTACTACTTGAATAAGGTAGTAGGAATTGTTAAGGTAAACTCAAAGCACTGGGTTACTAAAATAATACTTGTGTTTAAAACTGCACTGTTATCCGTAGGGGGGTGGGGCTGGTAAAGACCAAAGAAAGGCTTTTTTCTTTCTCTCTCGATTGGATGGGGGTGTAGTTAATTGGTTTAAATTGGTTAAAGGGCTGTTGGATCTTTTGTTTTGACCTCATATAAGTCAGTTCACATTTGAGCAATTTAGCTAGAGCGATTTTCTTTCAAAGGGATTTTCTTGTTTTAAAGGGGTTGGTCTGTATTTAAGGGGTGTACGTTAAGAAACAAAACCATTTAGAACAAGAAGACTAAGATAAAAACAAACACTGCTTTTCCTGGTGTGTATAGCTGATTATCTGTGTGTATTGCTGTTGCTGTTTATTGCGGTTTAGTATGACAGTTTTTGTTGGAGGCCACGCATGAGTATCCTGCTGCGATGCTATGGATCTTGGAGCAGCCACCCCGGGACATATGTATGTGTCAGATGTGAATGGGTGCCCATTTGGAAATCTGAGGTCCAATCTAAAGGGGAAACTTGCAGCATTGCAGGGCTTGCAAAACCTGGAGGAAATGCGGGTACTGGCAGGGCCAGTAAACGGAGGGTGAAAATGGGCAGATAAGGTGGTAAAGGAAGTGGATGTTAGGGTCACCAGGAAGTAGGGGACGGAAGGATAGGGGCGCTTCTTTCCAGCTGGTTGATCCCAACAGATTTGCCATTTTAGGGTTGGCGCAGATGTGGAGTACGATGGCTCAAAGCAGCATGTTGGAGCGTCTTTCCTCTTGGCACCCAGTGAACGGCCATCTCCACAATACAAGGAGGGAGAACTGGGGCTAGGAAGGATAGCAGGTGGTAGTGGTAGGGACTCCATTATTAGAAGGTTAGATAGGTAATCTGTCACCTTGCATGGCGAACAGTGTGTTGTCTGCCTGGTGCTAGGGTTGCAATGTGGTGGATCGTGTAGACAGATTTTTGGGTGGGGCTGGGAGTGACCCGTGGTCTTGGTTCACATTGTGCCAATGGCAAAGTTAGAGGTGAGGACCTTAAAAAATGATTCCGAGATCCAAGTAAAAGCAAGGACCTCAAGGGTAGTGATTTCAGAAATACTACCGCACACGTGCACGCTAGGGAGGCAACGGGAGCTCAGGAGTATAAATTCATGCTAAGAGGGTGGTGTTAGGAGATGGGGTTTGGGTTTTTTAGAGAATGCTGGCTGACTTTTCTGTTGGCTACAGGCTCTTTAGAGTAGAGACGTATTGCACCTCAATGGTGATGGTGCAGCTATTTTGGGGAGAAGATGGCTAGGGGGTTGGAGGAGATTTTAAACTGGTATGGGGGGAGGGTACGTTGAATTACACAGGGGTAGATAGAGAAGTTAGGCATCAGGGGGGCTAATAACACAAACGGAGGATGGAGAAGGGGGAGGGGGAGCAATAGAGGATAAGGAGGCATGTATGACCATGTATGGAAGTAAATCAATTGATAATCTAAAATGTATGTTTACAAATGCAGTAGTCTGGCTAAAAACTTGAAAAAATTGCTTTAAAGGATTGGTAGAGCAGAATCATGGCTAAATGATTCACACAACAGACTGGACAGTAAATATTGAAGGATACTCCTATTTTAGAAATGCAAGAGTTAATAAGATAGGAGGAGGAGTATGTATGTATGTTAAACAGCAATTGAAGCCAAATTTAAAAAATGGAATAGATGGGGGTGTAACCGATACGGCAAAAGAACAATATGGGTGGAAACTGTGTACAGAAAAGCAAGAAGGAGGTAATGAGCTGTTGGAGTATGTTTAAAACCCAAAAGCCGAAAGGTGGAAATGAATTCTCCATATGCAGTTGTCAAAGGCTGCTGGTATGGGGCATTTTTTGGTTTATGGGGGATTTTAAATACCCTGACATAGATTGAGTAAGGGAACTGCCAGCACTCAAAGGGTATAAGGTCACAGATGGTAGAAGTTCCTACTTGACAGATGCGTTTGTTGATCTGGTGATATCTAATAACCCTGAGCTCCATTTTGGAGATAATGGGAAGCTACGGGAATAGTGACCATCATATAGTGTCATTTAATATAGTGCAAAAAAACTAAGTGGCACTGGTTAACAAAAAACTTAACTTTAGGAAGCTAATTTTATATGTCTGGTAAATCAAAATCACTCCTGTTCATAAGACTGGGGGGAATTGTTTCTAGGTAAAGATAACTGAGGCAGATGTGGACCACTTTTAAAGGGATATTAAACTATTACATTTCTAAATCTGTACCTTAGGGAACAAGTATATAAAAATTAGGTCACCCTGCATGGCTTATGCTCAGGTAAAAAGGAGGAAATGGAAAAAAAGAAAAGCTTTTAAATTTTGAAACAAGAGGAACAGACAGCTTACAAGGGAGTATAAAAGCTGTAATAAAGATTGCAAGAAAGCATTCAAGTAGCTAAATAGAAAATGACATAGGGATTGCGACAAAGCATACCACCCAAAATGTTTTTTTTAGTATATAAATGGAAAAAGATAGGACTGGATGTGTAATTCTAATACATATGCAGGGTAGAAAAATGAAGAGATTCACACTTTGGTCTGGGGATTTTGCCGCTGGATTGGAAAACCCAATGTTATACCAATATTCAAAAAAGGTATCGTTCCAGTCCTGGTACACATAGACCTGTAAGCCAAACTATCAGTGGTAGGGAAGGTGCTGGAAACTTTGTTACGGGATCATATCCTTCTTGACTTTGTCCTGTCCTCCAGAGCTCATCTTATTAGTAGTAGTCAGCCATGATTTTAGAGAAATAGATCATGCCAGACTCAGAAAATTTAAATTGTTTTTTATGAGAGCTAGAAAGAGTTCAATTAAAGGCACAGCAGTGGATGGGTATAGAGAACTGGTTATTGGATCGCAAACAAGAGTGGTGGTTAATGGAGCTACATCTATGTGGGCTAAAGTTCTTAAGCGGAAGTGCCTCAGGGGGTTCTGTACTGGGGTCACTTCTTTTAATCTGTTTATAAATGACTTAGAAGGGGCATTGAGAACAGGTCTCAGTGTTTTGCTGATGCACTAAACTATGCAGAGCTTTAGAAACTCCAAATGATGTGCAAGTGCTGCAACCAAACCTAGATACGAATAATCCAATGGGCAGCAAAGAATGGCAGATGATTGATTCAATGTTGATAAATTTAAGGTGATGCATTAGGATTTAATAATCCTGTGCCACCTACACCTACACTAATAACTCTGTGTTAATGTGCATCTGTAATGGAAAAGATTTGGGGTTCTGGTAGATAACAGACTTAGCTATAGCAAACAATGGCGAGGTAGCAACGGCTAGAGCTAGCAAGATATTCAGGGTTATTCTATAAAATTCTTATTGTTTTAGAAATGGTGCTAAGCTTTTTGCCCAACCAATCAGAGGTATGCTTACAAATGTTTAAATAAGATTGATTGGTTGGGGCAAAATTAGCTCCTTTTAAACAATAGAACTTTCATTGAATCTCCCTGATTGCTCTTGTATAAGGAGCGAAATAGATTCAAGAGAAAAATTATTCCATTCTCCCTCTTTACAAAAGCACTGGTAAGGCCTCATTTTGGATATAGATCTGGTTTCCAGGGATACTTTCCGATTGCCGTTTAGAGGTCAGGAAAGGAATTTTCCCCCCTTTTTTAGCTTTTTTTTTTTTTCTGAGAATGTGGCACCATTAATTAATGGGGATAAGTTAGTTATGTAGGATGGCGATAAAAAAAAAATGTCTGATCTGTATATACTTTTTTTCCCTCCTCTGTATACACTATAGAAGATCCCAGTACAGATATCATAGAGTATAGTAGCAATAATGGTATAAAATATTTAAGTGCAACTTTGATTAACACGAGGATATGGTACAAGAAAGACTAAATAATTGTAATTAATAATCTCCTGGACCGGATAAATACATCCTCTGGTACTTATGGACTAAGTTCAGTTTTATCTAGGCCCATTGTTTTCTTATTTTGCAGATTCCCTCGTGTCCGGTGGTGTGCCCTGCTGATTGGAAAAAAAAGGCTGATGTTATTCCAATTTCAAAAAGGGTATCGTTCACAGCTGGGTAATTACATCGCCTGTAAGTTTAAAACTTCAGTGGGAAGATCCTGGAAAGTTTAATAAGGGAACATGTTCTGAGTAGTGTTTCAAGGACGACCATAAGTAGTAAACCACATGTTTATGGATGGAATAGATCTTGTCAAACTAACTTGCTTGTCTTCTATGAGGAGTAGTAGAAATTAGAAGACTCTGGCATATCAGTAGAATGTAGTTTACTTACTTGGATTTTGCAAGGCTTTTGATACAGTCCCCCATAGGGAGCTACTGTATAAAGCTGATGGTCTGTTGGTCTGGGGAAGTCACATTTGTATATGGATAGAAAATTGGTTAATGAATATGATGCAGCATGTAGTTGTAAATGGGGCTTCATCCATTATGGATTAAAGTGCTAAGTGGGGTGCACACGAGGGTTCTGTTTTGGGGCCGCTTCTATTTAATATCTATTTATTAATGATTTGAAGTGGGTTATTGTCAGCAAGATTCTGTGTTTGCGCCGATGACACAAAACTTTGTCGTCGACCATTAAAAACTTCAGAGGATATCGCAATCATTGTCGCGGTGATCTAGATAGATTGCCACACTGGGTTGCTAATCGCAGAGAATTCAATGTTGATAAATGTAAGGTTGATGCTTTTGACTTAAAATGTACTAATTATAATAATCAAGCATTAAACATTAGTATATTCAAAAATAAATCAAAAGTCTAATATAAAAAAAAAATAAAACCCTCCCCTCTCTCTCCCTCTCCTCCCACCACCTTTTCTTTTGGCTGCTTATACTATAGGGAAAGGACTCTTGGATTTTGGGTGAGATAACAAACTTAAAGGTAGCAACAGTGCCAGTGCCGCAACATCAGCAGCATGGTATTGTCCTTTGTATAAAGAGGTATGGATTCAGGGAGGAAATGTTCTTTTCCCCTCTTACAAGCATTGGGTAGGCCTCATTTGCAATATGCAGCTGCATTTGGAATCCTGTTACAAAAAAGGACTAAAAGATATTTTGTTGTGTAAAACACAAAACAAGCACATACCCCTGTTACCAGACACCAGCTACACACACCTACTATCTACTTATCCCATTACTTGTGGCAGCCATACTTAAAGGTAATAAAGTCAAAAAGGCAAACTTTCATCAATAATCAACAAAAGTTTTGTTTTTTTTTTACCCCCCAATGTGATACAGACAGGTAACACCCTACTGAACTCCACTCCCTCCATTACTGTTGCAAGACTTAACTGCAATACGGAATTTAAGGTAACTAAAGTAAAAAACTAATTTTGACCCATCATAACAAAGTTTTGTTTTTTTTTAACCTCCACACCCAACACAGGTCAACACACACCTACTGATTCTACTCCATTACTATGCGCAGCCATATGTAAAAGGGTACTAAAGTAAAAAAAAAACTCTTTTGATCAAAATAAAAGTTTGTTTTTTTAACTCCTCCACCTGACCAGTTACAACACATACTACCCTAACCCTTCTATTTCCATGGCAGACCATATTAAAAAAAATTAAAGGGAACTAAGGCGAAAAGACCATCAAAAAAGAATTAGTATTTTAATTCACCCAACCTGATAATAATACCACGACACCAACTACCCTAGCGGCCTACTTATTACTTTATGAATATTTCATGTGAAATATTTTGAAAAGGTAGCTAAAATTACAAACATAAAATCAACAATGTCCTTTCATTATTAAGTTTTAAAATCTGCAGCACAAACCTCAAATTCCCTTCCCAAATGTTGCCTTTCAAGCCAATTCAAAGTTATACTTGAACTTTTTGTAATTCTCCCTTTTAGTTACTAGTTGCTTTGCTTTAGCCCCTCCCCATCGTTTATTTCTCTCTCGTCTCCTCTTATCTTTTTTTGTGTATATCACAATATACACCGGACATGTATGATGAACTGGCCGGGTATGGGACAATGTTAACTGTGGACTGGTGGGTATGGACATGTACTTCTCGTGACTGTGCGGTATGGACATGTCACTGTGACTGTGCGGGTATGGAGAATGTACTGTCCTGTTCGGGTATGACATTAACTGTGAACATTTTCTGTGTATAGGGCTTGTTGTTTATATAGCATTTGCACATTACATAAAAACGCAGGCTAATAAGTGGTTACAACTCTATACATATTAATATAGATAAAAACAAAAGTAATTTACTCAACAATGTAAGCAAAATGTTTTAAAATTTCTTGTCAGATAACTTTAGTTCCCATGGCCACAATATACAAATCAAGTGTGTTACCGCATTGTTTTTATTGTAAAGGTTCTTCTAGCTTCAGCCTGTTTGCTAAGTTGTTTATTTATGACTGATATACGTAGTATAAGTTTGGTATGTCAATTTAGTCTGGTCATTTGCAAACTTTATTTAAAAGCTTCCTCCCCATTCATCGTCCATGAAATTCAAGATACGTTGGGTTCTTCGGGACTTGATTGTTCATGTACATAACCTGCAGTGTTGTTGTACTTGAACAGTATTTAATGTGTTGCACCCTACGATGGCAATCCTGCGAGACAGTTGCACTTGGCTATAGTAAATATGAAATAGCTTATATCAGTGACACAATGACTTGAATCCGAAGCCTAACACCGCTTTTCAGTTTTCTCATCGTGCTTGTTATGATAATTAGTTTGGCATCATGTTGTCATGGCATTCTGGATGACACTAAGTTTTCATTTTGAGTCATAGAGCTCGTAGCGCTCCCGCTCTTTCCAAGTAATCAATCATTAAGATCCTAAACATAGTCCTCCTACAATCATAGAAGGGCGCACATTACTGAATCGCGAGAACAGTACACTGGTTTTGTTTGGGTCGAGGAGTCGATTATTATTTCTTAGCCTAAGGAAAGCTGATATACGGCTGGTAAACTCAGCAGGCATGAATGCAAAATATGTCGAAAGCTGTTCCTCCTTAGAAGATAGGCCAGGAGATATTCAAGTATGTGAATTAAACGACTACATGACAAAAAATCAAATACCGAATAAGATAATATAGAACTAAGAAGAAATAAATACATTAGGGATTCACACGATTGGTAAGGGAAGCCAACCTTACCCTAGTAAGGCCGAAAGTATTGACCATAGCACGTTTAATTTAAGGTGGTCACTAAATGAAAATTTACTTTTAGACCCTAAGCATAGGCCTTTGTCCTTCGGTGACTTCAGTGCGATGCGTCGTGCTACGACAGAGGGAATTCAGCATAGTGCATTCCTGCACTCATGACGACCCTCACACACACAGCCCTTCCTCGATTCCTAAGAACTGCACCTATACAGACTTGTGCGGGCGTGAGGAGGGAGTCCTCCATAGGGTATGGGAAACACATGTGACAGAATGGCCCTAAGAGCTGCTTGGGCTTGTTATGGAAAACCCACTCTTCAGGAAGGAAGCACATTTTGCAGCAGGAACAGAGCAATTAACACTTTAATGGTCTTCACTGGTTGTAACATAAACACAAATAAACCCTTGACCATAGCGCTGGCTATACAGACTTCAAAGCATCTAGTGTTGGGTACACTACCACACCAACCCAATAATAACACAAGAAAAACAAAATGGCAGTTGCACACCAAACACAGGTCTTACCTTGTAAGGTTCTGATGTGCGCTCTCCTTACCACAGCTCCGGCCCTGTAGATAGAGAGAGGAGAGACCCACCCCAACTTCTGTGTTAAAACAGTCCCTGTTAGCACGGTTAATCGACCTCGGCCTCTCAGGGCGTAAAAAAACCAAATAGCTGTGCAGATTATACCAGTGAATGAAAAACCAGCCCACCCCCGCTTTCCATTTGTTCCAAGACCCAGAGACCCTAACTGTCGTGCAATTCAACAATCAGTGCTTTGTATCTTATTACAACACACAACACACCCACTTTCTTCTGGGCCTATTATTCCACCCTTTCAGGGTAGACGCTGCACATCAGCAAACATCGGGACTTATATATCTCTTCTCTCTAATAACCAGCCATGATCTTCCCTGTCCCCCACTCACAGATCCCTCCCCAGGTCTCTCCAGACCTTGTGTGTAAGAGCGACCATGCACTAAAGTGAGAAACCTGAACAACCCATCCAGCATCTCCGGTGGCTTTACTACTACCCTAGCCCTATGTTCTACACTGTAAAACTGTAATGGTTGGCAGGATACTAGGACCACCTTGTAACTCTTGCAATTTTTCCTCTTTAATTTTGACTCATCCAGGTGAGGAGCGTGATCTTAATAGACGAACTTCTTACCCCTAACGTAATATCTAAAAGTTTCCCAGAGCGAATCTAATAGCTAAACCTCTTTTTCACCCAATTGCGTATTTTTTTTTTAACTAAATTATAAGCTCTACGGGGCAGGGACCTCCTTTCCTCTTGTGACAAGGCTCTAGCACTTGTATATTTATGTAATTTATATGTGTATGTACTGAACTATCTATGTATTTATTCACCTTGTACGACTATTGTATTTTGTTATTCTACAGCGCTGTTTAGTTTGTAAAGAAACTATACATACTTACATACATTACTAACAGTGCTCCGAATGGCTTCACATGTGCAATTTTGTGCTAAAGGGCTAATCACCACTCGGGTGTTGTGAGCTGTATAGTGTGATTGTACAAAGCTTAACTTAGTCATACTTGTGTTTTAATAGGTGTCCCTAAATGTTTCACTGATCAGGCATCCTGACCCTTTAAATAGGTACATTGCTAAGAAATGCATTGCACAGATCAGGTTCACTTCACTATCCTCCCCCTACAGCTCTCCACCATTTTATTTCTATACATGCAGCATAAACATAAACACACTCTTCCAAACCTCCAACATTTCCTTTTAAGAAGCTACACTTTCCCCTAATATTGTTGCAGCTGACAGGAAGAGCTAGAGGCCTTCACACTACAACACTGCTGCTAGGAAAGTGTTAATCAGTAAATCTCTCTGAACCACCCAGACACTTATGCAATTTGAATATCCATGATTTATTATATTCTTACATCAAAAGGGTTACACAAGGTGGGTGCAGAAAATGTAATGAGAGCAAAATTACTGGCAAGCAAGGGAAATGTCAGCTTCAGCTTTGGGGGAACAGTCAGAAGAAAATAGAAGGCTCTGCTACAACAGGTGTTGGACACCAATCGGTATCAAGCTCCAAGTTCATAAAACATAACTTTTATTGTGTTGGTATAAAAAGAGCAAGGCAAATTAGGCACTCAACTGACCTGATGTGTTTCATGTCACTGTGGACACTTCATCAGAAGTATATGATACAAAAGCTTCCTTAGTACCAAGGAAGCTTTTGTATCATACTTTACCTCTGATGAAGTGTTCACAGTGACATGAAACGCGTCAGGTCAGTTTTCTTCTGTTTTATGAACTTGGAGCTTGATACCGATTTGTGTCCAACACCTGTGGTAGCAGAGCCTTCTATTTTTTTCTGACTTCATGCCTCGTTGGGATCGTAATCTGGATCTTCCCCTGAAGTGCCCTCCCACTCGATGTTGCTGCGGTCGCTGTTAAGCCCGAGGTGCTAGCGTGTCTTACTTTTGTTGTTTCACCTTTGGGGAACAGACAGAACTGAAAATGAGCTAATACAGGAAGGATGTTGAGGTAAGTACTAAACTTTAGAACTCAAACTTTAATTTTATTTGGGTCTCATTTTCCTTAAAATGCTTCAGAAATGTGTATATTTTTTTTAAAGTATACCCCCCTTTCCACCACATCCAAAAAAAAAAAAAACAAACACATAACGATATATATTATTCCCTATTTTCTGGGAGGTTTCCTTTTGTAAAAACCTATCACCAAAATGATTGAGTCATACATTTGGAACATCCTGGACTGCAGTCAGGTAAGCAGTGTGGCATGCAACTGCATAAACTCCATAGAAATAGTTTCACACTACTAGGTGGCGCAAAACTAAAAAGTGAATTGACAAGTGCATGACATGGCCACCAACTAACTACAAATGGGACGTATGCATTACAGTTACTGTGAAACTCAAGATAACCCAATACTACATAGGGTAATGTGGGTTTTACAGTTATTTTAAAGGGCATGTCTACCCACAAAATAAATTAGGCTAGTTAGTCTAATTACCCCCTAAATGTGACTTGCATTATTACCTTATCTTGGTCCAAAGCTACCATGCTGAGATATACTTCAGCCAATGTCATTGCTGACAATCCATACAAGAAAGAACTGGTTACAAGCGCACTTTGCTCCTGCACGCTTGTAACTTCTTCAAAATAGAAGGCAGGACTTCCGGCGAGGGATCGTAGTAAAGTAAGTATATCTCAGAGTGGGGGCGTTGACCAAGGTAAGGTAAAAATGCAGGTCACATTTTGGGGGGTAATAAGGCTAACCAGTGTCATTTATTTTATGGGTGGACATGCCCTTTAACAAAAGAGACAACTATTGTATCTCCCTATTAGATCTAGGATTTTTTTCCGATTGCCATTTGGAGTCATGCTGTTTTTTTGGATTTTTGCCTTTATCTGGATCAACTGTGCATGCCTAGGCTAAAAAGGTTGGAATTGATGGATGTATATGTCTTTATTCTACTTTTAATACCTTACTACAGGCAGTCCCCGGGTTACAAACCAGGTTCTATAGGTTTGTTATTAAGTTGAATTTGTATGTAAGTAGGAACAGCTACATTTTCCTATTAAATGCAACTTAGATTTTTTTTTAAAAAGGGATTTCAGTGGCGACTGCTTTTAACAACTGCTTCTGGTACAGCGTAAGGTCGGTAAAGAGGAGGTTTGGCGGCCTATTAAACAATAGAGGGTAGCCAACCACCAGTGAACAACCTGGCAGTACATACCTACAGACCCACATCCTGTACAGTATTTGCACTTATGTCTCTCCATTTGCTCCACTGCCAGTAGGAGTTGTATGTAAGCTGGATGTTTGTAACCCGGGAACTGCCTGTATACTACACTATGCTTTACATGTGAAAAAAACAAACTTTCTTTCTGCTAGTAATCTGTCACAATAACCAAAAAAGTGTACTGTAAGTTTGAATAGATTAAAAAATGTCATTCTTTGTACTAAAGAATGTGTGAAGCTTATGAACTTTAAGCATCTGATAACAGTAATTTTCTTGTCTTATATATTCTAGAGTTGTGTTTACTGTTTTTATCGAACAAAAAAGCCCCTCAGTTTGGAAATGACAGGATTTTTTCATAATCCTCTGTGCTATTAAAATGGTTGTTGAATATGCTTCAAGCATCTTTCTCTTGAATTACGAAATGATTATGAACTTGTGTAATTATATTCTTTATAATGTGTCACCTACACTTAAAGCATCATTATCTATTATTATGCTTGTCATAGCCATCTTTTAAATATTTTGTTAGTACAGAATTTGAAGTCCTGAAATGAAAGTTTTAGAACAAGAAGGCTTTGAAATAGAAAATGGGAGAAAATAAATACATTTGTCTAAATAATGATAATGATATGGATAGATGTATTTATAGGCAACTAATTTTAAAGGGCATATTTAATTTTAAATAGGTAAACCGCTCCCAAACCCCCAAAACCGCATTAGTTAGAGAGTTGAAAGATGTAAGACTAATCTGAATTGCTGCCTGATGTTCTGTTACTTCTATTTCTTCTTAATGGTTCTTCCATTTAGCAGCTGTCAATGACTGAAAGCTATTCACCTAGCTCCTCTGATCATGAGTGAGCTTGTTAAAAAGCTTGGAGAAGAGGCAGAAGGAATGGGAAAAAAATATTGTGCTACACAACCGGTTAGTCCTTTGAGTTTGGGCTAGGTTTGGGCTAGGTTGAGCATAATTATCAGTTAAAAACCATCAAACTTTTCATGAATAATTAAACCAAACCATATTCATAGGGAAATGTTCTTAATCTAAGACAGGGATGTCAAACCTATGGCCCTACAGATGTTTGCAAACTACAACTCCCAGCATTCCTTGGTTGCAGTAGCACAGGTTTGACACCCTTGATCTACTGTAGAAGGTTTTCTCCTTGAAGAACAGTACAATGCTAGAAACAGAAACTTCTATATTATGATGCCATTTCTTAACTATTCATAAACTTTGTATTTCCACCATTCATCTTGTGATGAATAGTAAACCTAAAGGATTTTACTTTTGAAGTCCAATTTATTCCTGTTTCCCTCCTACTATTTACTTAGATCATACATTTCTAAAAAAAAAAAATCTAAATTGTATATAATAAAAGTACAGGCAATACCTATAGTTGAACAAGAAATAAAGCTGGAGGTGCACTCTTGTCTAAATTCTGGGTGCAGATACCTCAAATGGTTCTCCCTTCAACCACAATAGTTCCAACAAACTTAAGAAGGTAGAGGATCAACTGAAGAAGGGGGCACGTTATTCCCCCGAATAACGTGCGATGTGTGGTTCACAATAAAAACATAAACTGATTGAAGTGCGATCCTCTACCTTCTTAAGTTTGTTAATAACTATAGTTGACTATGAGGTGGTCAGACCAGGACTAGGTGCCTAATTCCCAGCACAGGGGATCTAGGCAAAACCCAGGGTGAGGACCTACTGCATTGTTCAGAGGAGATGAGGTATTTTGTGAGGTATTTACTTGGCCAACAATATGTATCACATGCACTTTCATTTTTACTTTTTTACTAGTGGTTACCATGGCACAACCCCTTGCTGCAGGACAGTGAAAGTAAAGAGAAAGAAAAAACCTTGGTAACGGTCTTATTCATGCATTAAATCATGGTTGTATCTGGAAGCCCTGTTCCTATTCTAAATTTTATTTATAATTGCAACATGGGATATCAGTCAATCCTGTGGGTTTAAAGAATCTCTAGTTGCCAGTAAAGTAAATGCTATCATCGTACATTTTTGATAAGAGGATGTGGGGCCAGATTGTCAGAACGAGCCTGACTTTAAAGAACTGACACAAACCCAGTAGTGGTTTAGGTCTTTGCCCTGGGTATAGCACTAATATGGAAGAGGGAAGTCTTCATCTGTAAAAATTAGTAAACTGTGATCTTACAAGAGAAAAAAGAGTCTTATTATCAAAATGGTGTGCAATTCTGCTGTAGCTGGAATGGTGGCAGTTGGTGTGTGAGAATTGCATGGTGGGAAATTCCCTCTCAGTGGTGGCTCACAGTGATTACTGAGCATGCTTGCCCTCACAGTTACTCTGGTTGATTAAGAAAGGGAGGAGGATACTGATCTTGAGCAAAATCATAACTGGGTTGAATTCATGCAGCAACACACACACACCTCAGAGTAAGTGATACTTATTTAGATTCCCATTTCAATCTTTTAGGAGTTAAAATTACATATTAATATATATTTTGTTAATTGTTATTACCAATAACATTTGCTTTACTGGATTTTGTGTAAAAAAAATGATTTTCATTCTTCTCCAAGCTTATAGAAAAAATATGTAAAAGGGTATTTGAGTGCATGGTCCAAAATATAAAATTCATGAAATCCAATGTTAATCCAGTGCTGCCCACCTGACTGCAATGCTGAAATCACGTAAATATAAAAATCCCACCCAATTCAGTTTATTTCGACTTCTTAAAGTCTATTTATTTCTTACACTGCAACAATGAAAACCACAAACCCAAATGTTATTTTCGTCAAAGCCTCTTGCTTTATCGACCAAACACATGCATGATAACTATCTAATCCTGTCCGTTCCTGCTGGTATCTGCATATATATGCCTTCAAAATGGAAATGATAGCAATCATGGAAATTTTGTTCAGTTCTATGTATGTGAAAGGTGTTGCAAGTGTGTCAGAATGTCCTGGGTAATCCACAGCTAAATTGCAAGTGTATGGCCATTTTAATGCTAATGGTTGTATTTTTATTAATGTAAAGGTTTATAGTTGTAAATGCTCAGTAAATTCTATGGCCCCACTTTCACTCATCCCTGAGCAGACAATAAACCAATTAATACTCACTAGGAAGCAGAGATCAGGAAATGATATAAACTAGCAGAATTTAATAATAATAGCAGACACCCTCAAATTTAATATCTAGTTTGCGATTGATTTAGAGGTTTTAATGCCAACTAACAGCTGCTGTAAAACGCGCACTGTGAGTAAATCTGTTTAGGGATTAAACTTGAGAGGGAGCAATTTCGCCTCTGAGTAAATCTCCCCCATTGTATTGCTGATTCAGCTAGGAATTATGGAATACTATCAGGACATTTACTTTTTTTTAAAAAAGTTTAATGAAACTTAATTAAACTAATTTATCAACCCTGAATGTGGTAAAGTAATTAAAGCCTAGACACTTTAGCAGTATTCCTAATTATGTCATTCTATTATATATCATTCATTGGTGCATGAGGATAGGGAAACCGATAGCCCTTTTGAGTGTTCCAGGGACCACTACTTATATTGTAAATTTTAGTTATCAGCTTTAGAAAGAAGAAAATAATGGATTTGGGTAATTTGTCAGAGAAGAATCTAACCAGATGCGATGCAATATTATGTGCTTTTTCACAAATTAGTGCAATATGCTCCCTGATGTACAGGTTAGCTAGGGATTTTCACTGGTTGTGAGGTGCCTGCCCCATTTCCCCCCCAAAATGGAGGAAAAAGCAAATACATTAATTTCCCATAATACAATGAAATGGACTTCAGTTTGGCAGTTAGGAGGTCAATAGTACCTTTGCATATGGCTGTCTCACTATAATGACTGGATTGAAATCCTGATTGCAGGGGGTTTGGTGACCAATAAGCAGCTCACAGAATGTTCATACCAGACGATTATTGTAAGTCTATGACTGCGCAGTTACTCAGATGAAAAAAGTTGCGGAGATCCAATTAAATGTTCAGGGTGATTTTTGTTTGTCAAGGCCTTCTGGCCGAAACGTTGTGCTGTGTTTGTTCTGCACGGTTTATTACTAATAAACATGGGATAACCATGATCATTTCTCTGCATCTTTTTTCTTCTGATTATATATAAACCAGCGAGGAGATGGCTGGAGTATGGAGACTTAATGCCATACCACCCTATTATTGTATTCTATGGCTGCGCAGTTAGGCATTGTTCATTGATCAGCTGGGTTGGACCCCCAACAATGCCAAATCCAATAGCCATACACGTACGATTGTCGTGCAGAACGGCTATTCATCTGGTGCTTGTACATCGCTGGTTAAGTACAAAATCTCATGTCTGGACTTAGGGGTTTAGTGGTCAGCAGTAGTAAAGAGGCAGGACAGTAGTTAGAGAGACAGAAAGATTACAATTGGCTTTTAAAGAATATAGTTAATACACATGTTTAAAAGCAGTAGGTAAAATATCAAAAGTGAATGAGTAGAATCACATCTTGATTAAATAGATTATTTTAAAAATATCTAAAGTCATTCATTTATTTATTGGTTATTAGCTATTTGTTTATTGGTGTGGTGTTAAAAATATACCTTATGTACATAAGAATGAAATCAATGACGTGTATCCCTTTGTGATAACAGGTAGGTGTAAACCCCTACTATGCTCGCCTGAAAATCTAAAATGTTAATTGACTTGTCTGCACAAGATTCAATTGGATAACATTTAGAAATACCTGTTCATTCACGTCTGTTGCAGTATATGGATTTTATTCTACATAGACTGAATAGCAAGTAAAGATTGTGCTTCTGGCTCCACCATGAATCCATAATGTGCAACTGCAAGTCCAATGCAACTTGCTTCAAGCTCTTATTTAAGACCTGGTACTAATTAATGCAATTTAAAGTGTATCAAACCACTATTGAAAATAAATATTTATTAAATAACTGTATTTAAAATCACATTAAAACAAACAAACAAAACTCCTTAACAGATTGAATGACTTCTATTTCTATGTCTGCTAGATTTCCAGGTGTTACACTTAGTACATACATGTATCCTTTCCACTACAATCCCTTCTACATGGAAACAAAAAGCCAGTGGTTATTCTCTAGGAATGATGGCTGCAAAAATCTGTATATGCAATAAACCATCAGAATTACAGATAGTGTTCCCACAACACTTTTTTTTTTGGTTACTTCTTTTAGAAATGTTTGCTAAATGTATAGATTTTGAATGTTTACAGTAATTTTCAAGCAAGCATATAACCTGGCCTAGACATTACCCCTCTTACTACGCTCGAGCATATATAACCTTTTATGTGAGGCAAATATATAAAACATTTTATAAGTCTGAATATTTAAATGTTCTTTGTTATAAGATGCAAAGTATGATTTGATTAAGGTAGACAATTCTGTTCTTTTAGTTACTGGCAAAAACAATATACAAGGCATACATGGCAATGCAATAAACTATTATCACAAGCATTAAACAAAAGAATGCAATTAGAAATTAATAAATGTCATGAAATTACATTTATTAATTCCATGTGCCAGTATGATGTAGAGTCTCTCTCTGTCTATCTCTGTCTATCTTCTATGTCTGTCTCTATCTGTTCAAATAACTATCTCTCTCTGTCTGTGTTTCTCTCCTACCATCAATATCTCTCTATCTGCTTGTGTATCTCACTATATAGATAGATTTGTATCTATCTATCTATCCATCTATCTCTGTATTTAATTTGGCTTGAAAAAGCCAAATTACTGTTCTTTCTATTTCTTCTTCTTTTTCTTCTTCCGTTTTCTTCTTCTGTTTTTTTGGACTGTATCTCCTCCCACAGTTTTTGAGCTAGAGACATGAAATTTGGTACAGACGTGGGGGCATATAGGAGAAATGTGCTATCTTCTAGCTAAGGAATCTAACTTTGGACCTAACAAAATGAAGTTTCCTGTGAGTGAAACAAACTAGATTGGAACGTATAAGTCCCTTGCTCTTAAGGACCTTGATCTCAAGGACATAGAAAAAGAAGGACATTGAAACAAGGTTTGGGCATCACTGTGTTGGTGTTGTGGATTAGATGCGACAGATTTGTCGGTACCATGCAATTTGCATCGCGCCACATGTATAGGAACCTGGAGCAGACGTTCCAGGGAATCTATGTCTGTGTCTGGTGTGAGTGGGTCGCCCATTTGGAAGCTGAGGTGGAGAGTCTATGGGGGCAGCTTGTAGCATTGCAGGGATTGGCAAATCTGGGGGGTCAGCAGGCACTGGCTGGGGCCAGTATAGAGGTGGGTGAAAGTGGGACAGGAAAGGTTGAGGGGGGAGGTAGTTTTGTTAGGGTTACTAGGGGAAGTGGGGGATGGAAGGGTAGGGTGGCTTCTTCCCAGATTGCCCATCCCAACAGATTTGCTGCCTTAGGTAATGAAGTGGAGGACACCTCGGAATTAGCGTGTATGGAGGGGGCTAGTCCCTTGAGCACCCAGGGTACTGCCATCTCTGAAACTTAGAATCAGGAATACTAGACAGGTGGTAGGGGACTCCATTTTAAGGAAGGTTGATAGGGTAATCTGCCGACAAGACCCTACATGCCGAACAGTGTGTTGCCTGCCTGGTGCTAGGGTTTGGCATGTGGTGGATCGTGTAGACAGATTATTGTGTGGGGCCGGGTGTGACCCGGCGATCTTGGTTCACATTGGTGCAAATGATAAAGTTAGAGGAGGAGGTGAGGTCCTTAAACATGATTTCCGAGAGCAAGGGGCCAAGTTAAAAGCAAGGACCTCCAGGGTAGTGTTTTCAGAAATACTACTGCAGCCACGTGCTAAGCCAGGGAGACAGCGGGAGCTTAGGAGCATTAATGCATGGCTAAGAGGATGGTGTAAGGAGGAAGGGTTTGGGTTTATTGAGAACTGGGCAGACTGCTGTCGGCTACAGGCTCTTTAGTAGGGATGGGTTGCACCTCACTGATGGTGGTGCAGCTGTTTTAGGGGAGAAGATGGCTAGAGGGTTGGAGGAGATTTTAAACTAGGTTTGGGGGGGAGGGTGTTAGCAGTCTCACTGGGATAGATAGCCCAGGAGGAAAGCAGGGTGTAGATAGGCCAGTGGCGGGCGGAAAGGGGGGTGGGGCTAGCATAGGGGGCTGCAAGTTTCGGGAGTGTGCTCATTATGGGGGACTTTAATTACCCTGACATTGATTGGTATAGTGGAACTGCCATCACAGAAAAAGGCAATGAGGGATAATTTTGCTGCAGGATAATTTTCTCTCACAGGTGGTTGAGGTTCCTACTAGAAAAGGAACTCTGTTGGATCTGGTAATATCTAACATCGTGGAGCGCATTACAGATATAAAGGTAACTGGAGGCTTAGGGAATAGTGACCATAAAATAGTGGCGTTTGGACTTTGTTATCGAAAGGAAAAGTGTGCTGGGTTAACAAAGACTTTTAATTTCGGGAAGGCAAATTTTCCCAGGTTAAAAGCAGCTCTTCAGAATGTCAACTGGGATAATGTAGTATCAGGTAAAGGTACTGAACAGAAGTGGACTGTGTTCAAGGGGATTTTAAGCCAGTTCACATCTAAAATTTATACCCTTGGGAAATAAATGTAAAAAAAAATAAATCTGCGCCCATGTGGCTGAATTTTGATGTAAAGAGGCAAAAGGAAAAGGAAGAAAAAGGCATTTAAAACCTTTAAGGCAGAGGGAATGGAAAGGGCCTTTAGGGATTTTTAAAAACTGTAACAAGGAGTGTAAGAAAGCAATCAAACTAGCTAAAATTAATAATGAAGTTAGGATATAAGTCAGTTCATTTGAGCCATTTAGCTCGAGCGATTTCAAGGGATTTTCTGTTTTAAAGGGGTTTGTCTGTATTTAAGGGGTGTGCGTTAAGAAACAAAAGCGTTTATTAACTGTGGTTCACAGCCTAGTAAATGTACTAACCTAGAACTATTTATTTCTAGGAGTGTGCCTGTGTAAGTAATTGATCACTGGTGTTTTTTTTTATTACTTACTACTTGAATAAGGTAGTAGGAATTGTTTAAGTAAACTCAAAGCACTGGGTTACTAAAATAAATACTTGTGTTTAAACTGCACTGTTACCTGTAGGGTGGGGGCTGGTAAGAGACAAAAGAAAGGCTTTTTTTCTTTTCTCTCTGATTGGATGGGGGTGTAGTTAATTGGTTTAAATTGGTTAAGGGCTGTTGGATCTTTTGTTTTGAACCTCATATAAGTCAGTTCATTTGAGCAATTTAGCTAGAGCGATTTTCTTTCAAAGGGATTTTCTGTTTTAAAGGGGTTTGTCTGTATTTAAGGGGTGTACGTTAAGAAACAAAAGCATTTAGAACAAGAAAGGACTTAAAAACAACACTGCTTTTTCTCTGGTGTGTATAGCTGATTATCTTGTGTGTATTGCTGTTGCTGTGTATTGCGGTTTAGTATGGACAGTTTTGTTTGGGCCACGCAATGAGTATCCTGCCGCATGTATGGGATCTTGGAGCAGCCACCCCAAGGGACATATGTATGTGTCAGATGTGAATGGGTTGCCCATTTGGAATCTGAGGTCCAGAATCTAAAGGGGAAACTTGCAGCATTGCAGGGCTTGGCAAACCTGGAGGAAATGCAGGTACTGGCAGGGCCAGTAAACTGGAGGGTGAAAATGGGGCAGATAAGGTGGTAAAGGAAGATGGATGTGTAAGGGTCACCAGGGGAAGTAGGGGACGGAAGGATAGGGGCGCTTCTTTCCAGCTGGTTGATCCCAACAGATTTGCCATTTTAGGCGAAGATGTGGAGTACGATGGCTCAGAAGCAGCATGTATGGAGCGGGTCTTTCCCTTGAGCACCCAGTGAACGGCCATCTCCAATACAAGGGAGGGAGAACTGGGGCTAGGAAGGATAGGCAGGTGGTAGTGGTAGGGGACTCCATTATTAGAAGGTTAGATAGGGTAATCTGTCACCTTGCATGGCGAACAGTGTGTTGTCTGCCTGGTGCTAGGGTTTGACATGTGGTGGATCGTGTAGACAGATTATTGGGTGGGGCTGGGAGTGACCCGGTGGTCTTGGTTCACATTGGTGCCAATGGCAAAGTTAGAGGTGAGGACCTTAAAAATGATTTCCGAGATCCAAGTTAAAAGCAAGGACCTCAAGGGTAGTGATTTCAGAAATACTACCGCAGCCACGTGCTACGCTAGGGAGGCAACGGGAGCTCAGGAGTATAAATTCATGGCTAAGAGGGTGGTGTTAGGAGATGGGGTTTGGGTTTTTAGAGAACTGGGCTGACTTTTCTGTTGGCTACAGGCTCTTTAGTAGAGACGTATTGCACCTCAATGGTGATGGTGCAGCTATTTTGGGGGAGAAGATGGCTAGGGGGTTGGAGGAGATTTTAAACTAGGTATGGGGGGAGGGTACGTTGAATTACACAGGGGTAGATAGAGAAGTTAGGCATCAGGGGGGCTAATAACACAACGGAGGATGGAGAAGGGGGAGGGGGGAGCATAGAGGATAAGGAGGCATGTATGACCATGTATGGAAGTAAATCAATTGATAATCTAAAATGTATGTTTACAAATGCAAGTAGTCTGGCTAGAAAAACTTGAAAAAATTGCTTTAAAGGATTGGTATAGCAGAATCATGGCTAAATGATTCACACGACTGGACAGTAAATATTGAAGGATACTCCTTATTTAGACATGACAGAGTTAATAAGATAGGAGGAGGAGTATGTATGTATGTTAAACAGCAATTGAAGCCAAATTTAAAATGGAATAGATGGGGGTGTAAACGATACGGCAGAAACAATATGGGTGGAACTGTGTACAGAAAGCAAGAAGGTAGGTAAATGAGCTGTTGGAGTATGTTATAAAACGCCAAAAGCCGGGGAAGAGGTGGAAATGAATCTCCATATGCAGTTGTCAAAGGCTGCTGGTATGGGGCATTTTTTGGTTATGGGGGATTTTAAATACCCTGACATAGATTGGAGTAAGGGAACTGCCAGCACCTCAAAGGGTATAAAGTCACAGATGGTAGAAGTTCCTACTTGACAGAATGCGTTGTTGGATCTGGTGATATCTAATAACCCTGAGCTCATTTTGGAGATAATGGGAAGCTAAGGGAATAGTGACCATCATATAGTGTCATTTAATATAGGTTGCAAAAAACTAAAGTGCACTGGGTTAACAAAAACTTAACTTTAGGAAAGCTAATTTTATGCTGTTAAACAAATCACTCCTGTTCATAGACTGGGGGGAATTGTTTCTAGGTAAAGATACTGAGCAGATGTGGACCACTTTTAAAGGGATATTAAACTATTACATTTCTAAATCTGTACCTTTAGGGAACAAGTATAAAAAAATTAGGTCCACTCCTGCATGGCTTAATGCTCAGGTAAAAAGGGAAATGGAAAAAAAGAAAAAGGCTTTTAAAATTTTGAAAACAGAGGGAACAGAACAAGCTTACAGGGAGTATAAAAGCTGTAATAAAGAGTGCAAGAAAGCAATTAAAGTAGCTAAAATAGAAAATGAAATATGGATTGCCGAACAAAGCAAGTCCAACCCCAAAATGTTTTTTAAGTATATAAATGGTAAAAAGATGAGGACTGAGAATGTGTAATTCTAATAATATGCAGGGTAGAAATGAAGAGTATTCACACTTTGGTCTGGGGATGTGCCGCTGGATTGGAAAAAAGCCAATGTTATACCAATATTCAAAAAAGGTAGTCGTTCACAGCCTGGTAACTATAGACCTGTAAGCCTAACATCAGTGGTAGGGAAGGTGCTGGAAACTTTGTTACGGGATCATATCCTTGACTTTGTCTCCAGAGCTCATCTTATTAGTAGTAGTCAGCATGAATTTATGAGAAATAGATCATGCCAGACAAATTTAATTGTTTTTTATGAAGAAGCTAGAAAGAAGTTAAATTAAGGCACAGCAGTGGATGTGGTATAGAGAACTGGTTATTGGATCGCAAACAGAGAGTGGTGGTTAATGGAGCTACATCTATGTGGGCTAAAGTTCTAAGCGGAGTGCCTCAGGGTTCTGTACTGGGGTCACTTCTGTTTAATCTGTTTATAAATGACTTAGAAGGGGGCATTGAGAACAAGGTCTCAGTGTTTGCTGATGACACTAAACTATGCAGAGCTTTAGAAACTCCAAATGATGTGCAAGTGCTGCAACCAGACCTAGATAGAATATCCAAATGGGCAGCAGAATGGCAGATGAGATTCAATGTTGATAAATTTAAGGTGATGCATTTAGGATTTAATAATCCCTGTGCCACCTACACCATAAATAACTCTGTGTTAAGTGCATCTGTAATGGAAAAAGATTTGGGGGTTCTGGTAGATAACAGACTTAGCTATAGCAAACAATGGCAGGTAGCAACGGCTAGAGCTAGCAAGATATTCAGGGTTATTCTATAAAAGTTCTTATTGTTTAGAATGGTGCTAATTTTGCCCCAACCAATCAGAGGTTAGCTTACAAATGTTAAATAAGATCTGATTGGTTGGGGCAAAATTAGCTCCATTTTAAACAATAAGAACTTTCATTGAATCTCCCTGATTGTCTTGTATAAGGAGCGAAATAGATTCAAGAGAGAAAAATATTATTCTCCCTCTTTACAAAGCACTGGTAAGGCCTCATTTGGAATATAGATCTGGTTGATCCAGGGATACTTTCCGATTGCCGTTTAGAGTCAGGAAGGAATTTTCCCCCCTTTTTAGCTTTTTTTTTCTGAGAATGTGGCACCATTAATTAATGGGGATAAGTTAGTTATGTAGGATGGCGATAAAAAAAATGTCTTGAATACTTTTTCCCCCTCTGTATACACTATAGAAGATCCAAGTACAGATATCATAGAGTATAGTAGCAATAATGGTATAAAATATTTAAGTGCACTTTGATTAACCGAGGATATGGTACAGAAAGAACTAAATAAGGTTAATATTAATAAATCTCCTGGACCGGATAAAATACATCCTCTGGTACTTATGGAGCTAAGTTCAGTTTTATCTAGGCCATTGTTTCTTATTTTTGCAGATTCCCTCATGTCCGGTGGTGTGCCTCTGGATTGGAAAAAGGCTGATGTTATTCCAATATTCAAAAAGGGTAGTCGTTCACAGCTGGGTAATTACAGGCCTGTAAGTTTAACTTCAGTGGGAAGATCCTGGAAAGTTTAATAAGGGAACATGTTCTAGAGTATGTTTCAAGGACTGACATAAGTAGTAACCAGCATGGATTTAGGAGGAATAGATCTTGTCAAACTAACTTGCTTGGCTTCTATGAGGAAGTAAGTAGAAATTTAGACTCTGGCATATCAGTAGATGTAGTTTACTTGGATTTTGCAAAGGCTTTTGATACAGTCCCCCATAGGCGACTAATGTATAAGCTGAGGTCTGTTGGTCTGGGGAGTCACATTTGTATATGGATAGAAAATTGGTTAATGAATATGATGCAGCATGTAGTTGTAAATGGGGCTTCATCATTATGGATTAAAGTGCTAAGTGGGGTGCCACAGGGTTCTGTTTTGGGGCCGCTTCTATTTAATCTATTTATTAATGATTTGGAAGTGGGTATTGTCAGCAAGATTTCTGTGTTTGCCGATGACACAAAACTTTGTCGACCATTAAAAACTTCAGAGGATATGCAATCATTGCGGGGTGATCTAGATAGATTGCCACACTGGGTTGCTAATCGGCAGATGAGATTCAATGTTGATAAATGTAAGGTGATGCTTTTTGGACTTAAAAATCCTTGTGCTGCTTATACTATAGGGAAAGGGATCTTGGAGTTTTGGTGGATAACAAACTTAAAGGTAGCAAGCAGTGCCAGGCCGCAACAGTCCAAGCCAGCATGGTATTGTCTTGTATAAAGAGAGGTATGGATTCAAGGGAGGAAAATGTTATTTCCCCTCTTTACAAAGCATTGGTAAGGCCTCATTTGCAATATGCAGTGCAATTTTGGAATCCTGTGTACAAAAAGGACTAAAAGATAGTTTTATGGTTGTAAACACAAAAAAGACATACCCCTTTAACCAGACCCAGCTACACACACCTACTGATCTACTTATCCATTACTGTGGCAGCCATACTTAAAGGGTAACTAAAGTCAAAAATGCAAATTTTCATCAATAATCAAAAAAAGTTTTGTTTTTTTTTACCCCCCAATGTGATACAGGTAAACACACCTACTGACCCACCCCTCCATTACTGTTGCAGCCATACTTAAAGGGTAACTAAAGTCAAAAAAACTAATTTTGACCAATCATTAAAAAAGTTTGTTTTTTTTAACCTCCAACCCAACACAGGTACACACACCTACTGATCTACTTATCCATTACTATGGCAGCCATATGTAAAGGGTAACTAAAGTAAAAAAAAAAAACTCATTTTGATCAATAATCAAAAGTTTGTTTTTTTTAACTTCCAACCTGATCCAGGTACAAACACCTACTGACCTACCCTTCTATTTCCATGGCAGCCATATTTAAAGGGTAACTATAGGCAAAAGACCATCAAAAAAGTTAGTATTTTATCACCCAACCTGATATGAATACACACACACACCAACTGACCTACTTTTATGCATGTGACATATTTAAAGGGTAAGTAAAAAAAAAATCAACAATGTCCTCTTCATTATTAAGTTTTAAAATCTGCAGCACAAACACTCAAATTCCCTTCCAAAATGTGGCCTTTCAAGCCAAATTCAAAGTTTATACTTAAACTTTCCCTTTTTAGTTATATGTTGCTTATGCTCCCTCCCCATCGTTATTTCTCTCCCTCCTTATCTTTTTGTGTATATCACAATATATACACGGACAGTACTGAGACTGTGCTGCGTATGACATGTACTTGACTGTGCGGTATGGACATGTACTGTGACTGTGCGGGTATGGACATGTACTGTGACTGTGCGGGTATGGACATGTACTGTGACTGTGCGGGTATGGACATGTACTGTGACCATTTTCTTGGTGTATAGGCTGTTTTTTATACATTTACATTACATAAAAACTGCAGGCTAATAAGTGTTTACAACTTATACATATTAATATAGATAAAAACAAAAGTAAATTTACTCAAAACAATGTAAGCAAAATGTTTTAAAAATTTCTTGCAGATAACTTTAGTTTCCATAGGCAACAATAATACAAATCATGTGTTACCAATTGTTTTTGTAAAGGTTCTTCTATGCAGTTTGCTAAAGGTTTATTTATTGACTGATATACAGTAGTATAGTTTGGTATGTCAATTTATGTCTGCATTGCAAACTTTATTTAAAAGCTTCCCTCCCAGTTCATTTCCATGAAATTCAAGATAGTTGTTCTGGGACTTATTTTCAGTGTAAATAAACCTGCAAGGTCTTTGGTACTGTACAGTATGCATTGTGTACACCCCTACATCACCCTGAGTCAGAACAGTTGCCTTACATATTAAATATGGAAATACTTTATTCAATACATTGAATAAGCACTAACAGCTTTTCAGTTTTCTAATCGTCTTTAATAACATATTATATTGTTTTGAGCATGGGCACTGGTATGAAGATAATTTTTATGTGATAGACCACAATTAGCAATTTAAGTCTAAACATAATGATCCTCAAGGTTCTAATCATAAATGCGCACATAACTCTAACGCAGAAATAATCACTGTTTTTGGTGTCGAGATGAATTAATTAGTCTCTTTAACTGATAATACGGTATAGGCAAGGCCATGATGCAAAATATGTTGGTAAAGCTGTTCCTTCCTATAATATAGCCAAGGGATACAAGATGTAATTAAAGACTACAATTAAAAAAATAAAATAAAATAATAATAATAATAATAATAATAATAATAATACGATTGGTGGGTAGAAATCTTACCCACCGAAAAATGTAATTATATCCATACACTGTATATTAAAGGGTCACTAAATTGAAACATTTTACTTTGTTCCAAAAGAAAAACAGGAGCACTTGTTCCTATTTCTGTTAGTTACTTACAGCAGCTACAATTAGTGAATTCAGCACTCCTGCACTCAGTGACAGATCCCTCACTACAGCACCTTCCTATTCTAAGAACTAGCACCTATAAATGACATTGGTGCGGGGTGAGGAAGGGAGTCCTCAAGGGTATGGTAAACACAGTGTGACAGATTGGCCCTTAAGAGCTGCTTGGGCTTTGTTATGGGAAATACTCCACAGTCTTTCAGGGAAGGAAGCAACATAGTTCAGGCTTAAAGGCAATTTAACAATCTTTAATGGTCTTCACTGGTGTTAACATAAAACAAAATAAAACCCTTGCACCATAGCGCTGGCTATACAGTTCAAGCTATCTATTGTTGGGTAGCTACTCCACACCAACACATAAATAACACAATAGAAAACAAAATGAGTTCAGTTCCAAACACAGTGTCTTACTTGTAAGGTTCTGATTTCTCCTTCCACAGCTCCCTGCCTCTGTGCAGATAGAGAGAGCGAGAGACACACCCCAGACTTCTGTTTTAACAGTCCTGATTAGCACAGGTGTAACATCTACCTGGCCTCTCAGGGCTTAACCAAAGAGCTGTGCAGGATTACCAGTGGAATGGAACAAACAGCCCACCCCCCACCCCCCCCGCTGTCCATTTGTTCCAGACCCAGAGACCCTAAACTGTCTGTGCAAATTCAACCTGCATTTGTATCTACACACACACACACATTTCTCTGGGCCTATTATTCCACCTTTCAGGGTAGACGCTGCACAGCAAATCGGGACTTATATATCTTCCCTCTATAACCAGGCCAGATCTCCTGTCACATATCCCTCCCCTCAGCTCCAACCTTGTGGTAAGAGCGACCATGCACATAAAGGAGTAAACTCTGGACAACCCATCAGCATTACTGTGCTTTACCCCTGCCCTATGTTCTACTGTAAACTTGTATGGTTGCAGACTAAGGAACCACCTTGTAACTCTTGCATTTTTCTCTTTATTTTGACTCATCCAGGTGAGGGGAGCGTGATCTGTAATAAGACGAAACTGTCTACCTAACAGATAATATCTTAAAGTTTCCAGAGCCCACTTAATAGCTAAACACTCTTTTTCAACAATTGAGTAGTTTTTCTCCTGAACCGTAAGTTTTCTACTTAAATAAAACACTGGGTGTTCTTCGCCATTTACTTCTTGGGACAGAACTGCTCCTAAACCTACCTCTGCGGGATCTGTTTGCACAACAAACTCCTTTGTAAAATCCGGGGCTACTAAAACTGGATGAACACAGAGAACTTGTTTCAACTTACTGAAGGCTTCTTCTGCCTCCGTAGTCCACTTAACCATTACAGAGGCCTTTGCTTTTGTAAGGTCAGTTAACGGACTAGCAATGGTGGCAAAATTTGGTATGAATCTTCTATAGTAGCTTGTTAAGCCCAAGAAAGTTCTAACCTGTTTCTTGGTGGAAGGCCGAGGCCATTTTTTAATAGATTCCACCTTTGCCATTTGTGGCTTAACTAGGCCCCTTCCTATAGAAAACCCTAGATATTTTGCCTCCTCAAGACCCATAGTACACTTTGAAGGGTTTGCAGTCAAACCTGCAGCCCTGATTGAATCGACCACTGCTTGTACTTTTGGCAAGTGTGACTCCCAGTCTGTTCTGTGTATAACAATGTCATCAAGGTAGGCAGCAGCATAACGAACATGGGGTTTTAGAACTCTGTCCATCATTCTCTGGAACGTGGCTGGAGTGCCATGAAGACCAAAAGGTAAAACCTTATAATGAAAAAGGCCTTCTGGGGTAGAGAATGCAGTTTTTTCCTTTGCTTTACCTGTTAAGGGAACCTGCCAATAACCCTTTGTTAGATCAATTGTTGTTAGATATCGGGCCTTGCCTAGTCGCTCTATCAGCTCGTCAACTCTTGGCATTGGATAAGCATCAAATTTAGATATAGTATTTAACTTGCGAAAATCATTACAAAACCTGATTTCACCATTGGGTTTTGGAACAAGGACAACTGGACTACACCAATCACTTTGTGATTCTTCAATCACCTTAAGTTCCAACATCTTTTTAATCTCGCTACTTATGGCTTCCCTACATGCTTCAGGTATTCTGTAGGGTTTTAAGTGTACCTTTTCCCCAGGCTCTGTAATTATGTCATGTTCAATGATATTAGTTTTGCCGGGTACACTGGAGAACACATCCCTGTTTCGCACAACAAATTCTTTTACTTCTTGTTTTTGGTGAGTTGACAGAGTCTCAGCAATATTGACTTCTGGACCTTTTTCTATTTTATTATTACAGGATAACGTCTGGGATGCATATAGTACCTCCCTGTCTTTCCAAGGCTTTAGCAAATTGACATGGTAAATTTGTTCAGCCTTTCTTCTGTCTGGTTGTCGGACTTTATAGTTGACCTCTCCAACTTTCCCAATTATCTCATATGGACCATGCCAAGTTGCTAAAAGTGTATTTTCCACAGTTGGCAATAAAACCAGCACCCTGTCCCCTGGCTGGAACACACGAAGTCTAGCATTCCTATTATAAGAGTGTCGCTGAGCTTCCTGAGCTTTCAAAAGATGTTCACGTACCATAGGCATGACCACCTCAATCCTGTCTTGCATCTCAGCCACATGATCTATTACACTACGGTGTGGAGCAGTTTCATGCTCCCAGGTCTCCTTGGCTATATCTAGTAATCCCCTTGGATGGCGTCCGTATAACAGCTCAAATGGTGAGAATCCAGTTGAGGACTGTGGGACCTCTCTGATTGAGAAAGAAAAATATCCCAATTTTTACCATCCTTATCAATTACTCTACGAAGCATGGTCTTTAAAGTTTTATTAAATCTCTCAACGAGACCATCCGTTTGGGGGTGATAAACGGATGTTCTGAGGTGTTTTATTTGTAAAAGTTTGCACAACTCTTTTGTTACTTTGGACATAAATGGTGTCCCCTGATCCGTTAAAATTTCATTTGGGATACCAACCTTACTAAACATTAACATTAATTCCTTTGCTATGGATTTTGCCAACATGTTACGGAGAGGGATAGCCTAACCTACGGGTAGCATAACCTACCACCACCAATATGTATTGGTGACCTCTGGTAGTCTTTACCAATGGGCCCACAATATCCATAGCTATCCTTTTAAAAGGTACATCAATTATTGGTAATGGTACAAGTAGACTTCAAAAAGCTTTAAAAGGAGCAGTATGCTGGCACTCAGGGCAGGAACTACAGTAGTTGTTAATTGCAGCCAACACACCTGGCCAGCAAAACCTCCGCAGTACCCGCTCCTTTGTCTTTTCAGATCCCAAATGACCACCTAATACTTGACTGTGGGCCAACTTTAACACTGTATTCCGAAACTCTTGTGGTACTAATAATTGTTTATTTCCTTCTGTACCTTTCTTTTCTACACGATATAAAAGGTCATTGTCTACTTCAAAATGTGGCTATGGCAATGGCCTGTCAGGGTTATTAACTTTACCATTTACAACTTGTATACTAGCCCTTGCTCCTCCAAGAGTAGGATCCTCCCACTGAGCACTTTTAAAGTTAACATGTTTGGCCTCTAAATCTATTAATTCCCTTCCCGGCTCATCAAAGGTGCTGGGACCAATAACTTGACTTGAACTTTCCCCCGAAAAAGCATGTAACCGGGACAGTTCCTCATCACTCTGTACATTAGCAAAGAGAAAGGAAAAGGTAGGATCACCAGTCCTTTGTAATGGCTCTTTTGGTTTGAAATTAACAGTAGCCCACAGATCAAAAAAAGAACGGGAAATCTCTTCCCAATATCACTTCATAAGTGAGTCGGGGTACCACTCCCACATGGTGGTTAGTGGTACCAGATGGGGTACACATGGTCACCTTGGCTGTGGGATAATCCTGTCTATCCCCATGAATGCAAATTACCCCAACTTTCTTGTCATAACTCGCATCAATGCAAGGTACACAGGACCTGGCTACCAAGGTTGCCATACTACCCGAGTCTAGCAGTGCCTGTGCCTCTTTACCATTTACCTTAACCACACATCCCTGGGCATTGTCCCCTTGACTGGTTCCCCCAGCAGAATTAACACAGTTAGACAATAAGGGATATGGGTCATCACTATAATTTAGATTACATTGCATGGGTTCACTTTTTAATGGGCAGTCTTTATACATACCGTATGTCCAAATTCATAGCACTTAAAACACTTATATGCTTTATCAGACCACTGCTTGGCCCCTTTTCCATAGTTCCCTTGCAGTGAGTCACGATTCTCACCATCTCCCTTTAAGTTTGGAGCATTTTTACCAATTTTAGCCTAGCGTTGCACCTTGGGATTTTGAAACCACTCAGTACTTGGTAAGTGTGTGGAATCACCTGCAGCAATATATTTTTCAACCAGGGCAACAAGTTTATCAACATCTTGGGGGTCACTTTGACGTACCCAACGTTGCAAAGGCAATGGTAGGGCTCTCAAGAACTGATCCATTACAAGCATCTCCACAACAGCCTTAGCAGAGTTAAAGTTGGGCTGCAATCATTTCCGTGCCAAGTGGATTAAATCAAACATCTGTGAGCGAGCAGTCTTGTCAGGAACAAATCTCCAAGCATGGAATATTTGGGCACGAACAACTGAAGTCACTCCCAGCCGAGCGAGTATCTCTGTCTTCAGTTTATTATAATCACTAGCTAGCGCAGGGTCCAGGTCAAAATACGCCTTCTGAGCCTCACCACTTAGAAATGTTGCCAGTAAACTTGCCCATTCCCCAGCAGGCCAACCTTCTCTTTCAGCCGTACGCTCAAAGGCTAGTAAATATGCCTCCACATCATCTGAAGCTGACATTTTTTGAAGGTAATGACTTGCACGAATCAACTTACTACCAGGTGATGCACCCTCTGGTATGACACTGAGACTCTCAGTAAGGGTTTGAATGTCCCGCTGTACAGCTTGGCTCGCCATCTTTTGCTCCTCCCGTGCCAGCTGTCGCACTAAAGCTTCAGTGCTTTCTCTATGGACTTTGGCAAGGGCTGCAACAGTCTCTCCTTGCTGTATAACCACTTGCTGTAAAGCAGCAACATTCTGGGCAGCTTGCCTGTTAGTTTCTTGTTGCACAGAAATGGAATGAATCAATGCCTTAAAAACTTCCTCCATATTGAAAAACACTTCACCCTCAGACTTTAGTGGAGTGCCCGCATCCAAACACCATATGTGACAGATTGGCCCTTAAGAGCTGCTTGGGCCTTGTTATGGGAAATACTCCACAGTCTTTTAGGGCAGGAAGCAACACAGTTCAGGCTTAAAGGCAATTTAACAATCTTTAATGGTCTTCACTGGTGTTAACATAAAACAAAATAAACAAAATAAAACCCTTGCACCATAGCGCTGGCTATACAGTTCAAGCTATCTATTGTTGGGTAGCTACTCCACACCAACACATAAATAACACAATAGAAAACAAAATGAGTTCAGTTCTAAACACAGTGTCTTACTTGTAAGGTTCTGATTTCTCCTTCCACAGCTCCCTGCCTCTGTGCAGATAGAGAGAGAGAGACACACACACCCCAGACTCCTGTTTTAACAGTCCTGATTAGCACAGGTGTAACAGCTACTGGCCTCTCAGGGCAACCAAAGAGCTGTGCAGGATTACCAGTGGAATGGAACAAACAGCCACCGCTTTCCATTTGTTCCAGACCCAGAGACCCTAAACTGTCTGTGCAAATTCAACCTTGTTTTGGGCCAGTCCCTTTAATTAAGTGAAATGAAATGTTAATGCAATGAACTTCTACTGTATTGTGTCCTTCTGTCACTGTTGCAACCATTCTGTGGGGAGGTGCCTAATAAATATACAAAAAAATACAGTTACAGATAAATAAATGTATAAATTGGAAATACTGTCCTGCATAATGTCCACACCTGAACTTCATAGGAAACATTTTGGATTAATTTGATTGTGGAGCCAGGCACCAACATCTAACATCATAAGCTGAGCTCACTTGAGGCACTCATGTGCAGGGACAGATTTCAAATGAGGCCCTTGCCTTCAGGCAAAACATAAAATAGGTACAGCATACTTGCTACTGTTCCCCCCCATCTCCCAGACTCTTGCTGTTTTTTAGTACTATTTTACTGTACTTTTTACAGTGTCTTACGTGTGGGCGTCCATGTTTTCCCTCAGTCCCCCTCTGCTTATACTCCGCACTGATTTTGTTGCCTTATGCTGTTCGGAACTCTCCTTTATGTATAGAAAGGTTTAAAGCTGACTTCATCACTGTTAATATTACTTTATGTGACTAGCTATACTATTGTATATTATATGTGGGTATCTAGTACTTTACTTTAATATTAAAAAATCTGGGGTACATGGCAGTATTATGTGTGTTTTTTAATTGTTTTTAACTATTTTGGTGTGTTTTGAAGTCCTGAATCATGTATTACTCTAATAAAATCATTTTGTATATTTGTACTTTGGAGTTTACCGGGGGTCTCTTTCTATCTGTATGTTGTATAACTTTTACTGATTTGCATGTGTGTGCGAGTGTAAATATTGGGGAGCCAACTTGTCATCTGATTAAGTAGTTGCTGCCTCTGTGTAAGAAAGCAATGAAGCTAGCTAGCTAAAGTTAATAATGAAGTTAGGATAGCTGAACAAAGCATCATTAATCCCGTTAATAATAAGAAGATGGGGACTGGAAATGTGGTGCTATTAATTAAGGGGGATATCTTAGGTACAGAGGATGGAGATAAAGCAAATGTCTTGAATATTTTTTTTACCTCTGTATACATTATAGAAGATCCAAGTACAGATATCATAGAGTATAGTAGCAATACTGGTGTAAAAGATGCATGGTACAGAAAGAGGACATGGTACAGAAACAACTAAATAAATTAATATTAATTAATCTCCTGGACCGGATAAAATACATCCTCAGGTCCTTTGGGAGTTATGCTCAGTTTTATGTAGGCCATTCACTCTGTATGCCTCTAGATTAGAAAAAAGCTGATGTTATTCCAATATTCAAAAAAGGTAGTTGTTCACAGCCGGGTAATTACAGGCCTGTAAGTTTAACATCACTAGTGGGGAAGATACTGGAAGATACTGGAAAGTTTAATAAGGGAACATATTCTAGAGTACGTTTCAAGGTCTGACCTTATAAGTAGTAACCAGCATGGATTTAGGAGGAATAGATCTTGCCAAGCTAACTTGCTTGGCTTTTATGAGGAAGTGAGTAAACTCTGGCATAGCACTGGATGTAGTTTACTTGAATTTTGCAAAGGCTTTTGATACATTTCCCCATAGGCGACTAATGTATAAGCTAAGGTCTGTTGGTCTGGGATGGCACATTTGTACATGAATAGAAAATTGGTTGATGAATAGGATGCAGAGAGTAGTTGTTAATGGGGCTTCATCGGTATAGACTAAACTGCTAAGTTGGGTGCTAAAGGGTTCTATTGAATCTGTTTATTAATGATTTGGAAGTGGGTATTGTCAGCAAGGTTTCTCTGTTTGCTGATGACACAAAACTTTGTCGAACATTTAAAGCTTCAGAGGATGTGTAATTGTTGCAGACAGATCTAGAATAATTGTTACATTGGGCTACTAAGTGGCAGATGAGATTCAATGTTGAGAAATGTAAGGTGATGCATTTTGGACTTAAAAATCCTTGTGCTGCTTATACTATAAATGTCTCTGTGTTAAGTGAATCCCTGTCGGGAAAAGATCTTTAACAAACTTAAAGGAAGCAAACAGTGCCAGGGAGCAACAGCTAGAGCCAGCATGGTATTAATAAGGGGATTGGGAGAGCTTGAATATAAAGAGAGATTGCACAAGTTACAACTATGTACACTAGAGAAAAGGCACTTGCATAGGGATATGATTACTTTGTATAAATACATTAACAGGCCATACAATAAACTGGCCATACAATAAATCTGGGGCATTGTTTACCAATAGAACATGTCAGAGGACACACGGACATCCCTTAAGACTTGAAGGAAAGAAGTTTAGGCTTAAAGTTCGGAAAGGGTTTTTCACTGTGAGAACGGTAAAGCTATGGAACTGTCTTCCAGTGGACGTTGTTATGGCAGGTTCATTGGAAAGTTTAAAAAAAAAAGCTGGGTGAGTTTCTGAAAACAAGGAATGTTGCAAGTTACTGGTATTGATAAATAAAGTAGATTTGATCCAGGGATATTGCCACTCAGGAAGGATTTTTTTCCCCCATCATAAATTTGCTGTTTTTTTTTGCCTTCCTCTAGATCAACAGTTACGTAGGTAATGATGGTATTGCTAGATGTGTTGGACTGGATGGACATATGTCTTTATTCAACCTCAAATACTATACTATTACTATAATGCTGCTGCACCAAAACTTAAGTACCGGTAATGTGAGAGAAATGTTTTTGTGCCATGTGGGGGGTAAATGGATGAGGGATGTTAGGGAGTCCCCCACACACACATTCCTCTTGATTGACATTTTACGGATATCCAGTGTCTGCTCAGCCACTGTCTAATATCAGTGTGTGGATGGCAGTGGGTGTGGGTATTAGTGGGCGAAGTAAACGGTGGCAAAGGATTTGTCCCTAGAGGGTCCTGACATCTAATTTCAGCACTGTCCCTGTATCTCAATGGGTGCAAACCCTAGTACCCTAGGATTTATGGATGGACATGCCCTTTAAGCTTCCTTGCATTAAATGAGGGTATTTTTTTTATTTGCACTCAGTGCCTTAAGTCACCTATACTTATAAAACCCCTGATGTAAATTCACAGCAGATTCCAATGGATTCTGATTGGGATTGTCCGGTTATGTGAAAATACACATTAACTATTGTTCAGTTCACTCTGTAAAGGGAACGTTCGTTCGTGCGACCACAGTTTGCAGATTAAAGAAAGCTGATAAGGATGCCATGGTCCCATAGATCTCAGTGCTGAAATGGCATTTTGTCTGCATCAGAATCTATTGTTTTCATGCCATAAACTCGAAATTCAGCTAAATAGGCATTTGATGAATATCTTTCATGTCTATGGCCAACTCTATTCTATATTAGCTGTATAAGATCAGCCTTTGTTTTATTTGTCCCATTCTCTTAAGGTTGCTGTCTGTCACTAAACATTTTAAGAATCATTCTGTCTGGAAAAATATGTAAATAAATAGATATTAAAGGGCAAGTCTAGCCCCAAAATGAAAACTTACATACAGGTAAATCACCCCCCAAAACCGTAAACGGTAATAGTTTGAAACCTGAAATATATAAGTCTAACCTGAAATCCTGCACAATGTCCTGTTTTCCCTGTTTCTGCTTCCTGGTTCTTCCAGTTAGTAACTGTCAGTTATGGATTTGACAGTTGACATCACAGCCAATGACTGAATGTTAATCCCCTGTCTGCCTCTTCTGAGCATGCCCAGGCTCAGTGCAGGTTTCTAAATTGCTCAGTTTCCATGAGGCATCCAAAAGCATAGCAGGCATACAATAATGAATTCATAGGACAAAGTATGATATATCAACATATTTTAAAGAGACAATTCTTTCTAAAAGATGTTCTTATGAGGGTGGAGTTTTCCTTTAAATTAGGAATTTATGAGGAAAGCCATGCAAGGTTCGCCCTGAGTACATGGTGTTAGGATGTATTTTGAACCAATCACTTTGTTTCTAACTAATAAAGTATTCCTGCCGAGTTATTTGAGCAATCAAAAACCCCACATTCTGACATTAATTACATCTTGTCTTTAAGCAAACACTTTGCTTGATGAATTCATTTCTAAGTGCAATTAAGCATAAACATGGCTTCATGACTTGCCAATAAGTGTGCGGGCATAAATCTCACACTTTGATACATTTGGAATTCAGACAAAGAAGAGAAAATAACAGTTGTTGAATTTTACTAACACTTAACAGTAAAACATCACAAAGAAACAGTAGATAGCAATTTAATTAAAGAATAAATAAATTAGAAATCACTTTGGAACCGTAAGAAACAAATGTTATAGTGACATTTTACTCTATTTCAAGTTCGCAGTTGCTGTAAAAGGTAAGGGTATATTGAAAAATGTTAGTTGAAAAAAAACTTAAAGGGCAAGTTTACCCCTCAAATTAATCATTTTAAATAGGTAAATCACCCCCAAATCCCAAAACTGCAATAGGTAAGAGCTGACAGGTGTAGGACTAACCTTCTTTCTACTGCTTAAAAGGTTTCCATCTTCTCTCCAAGCTTTTTTTTTTACAAATTTGCAGATGATCAGAGGAGGCAGCTAGGGGCATAGAGAAATGGAATTCAGTCACTGATGTCAGCTGTCTCATCAATGACTGAAAGTTGATACCAGGAAGCAGGAGTAACAGAACATTGGGCAGCATTTCAGGTTAATCTTACATCTCTCATATCTTTAGCTATTGCAATTCAGAGTTTAATTTACCTATGTATAATTTTTTATTTGAGGGGTGGACTTGCCTTTTAAGTTGTCCATACACCATGATTTTTTTTTACTTCCCGAAATTACTGTGGAGAGCTAGACTGGCATCTGGACAAGCGACTGGACTGATAATTTTGAGATTGACTAAAACAATATCCTTCCAAGGATGGGAAAAATTGCAGGAAAATCGATGGTTTGTTTTTAATGTCTGACTTTAGGCATGGAGATATTCCATGATCAAACATCAAATTTATTAAATGTCTATGTAGTGTATGGAAAGCATTAGTTTTAAGTTGGAGGTTAAATCATTAAAATGCACATTACTTTAACATAAAGCATTAGGAGGAAACCAGTAAGCGGCTGGAGTAAAAGCCTGCTACACTAATCCAATGCACGAGTCTGAGAAATTTTAATGTTTGAGAAAAACTTCTTCTAAGGAAAAGCAAAACGTTATTAAGATCAAAAAGTCAGTACCTGTCAGACTGAAGTTTCCTTGACATGTGATTACAGTAATGCAAACTTAAAAAAAAGGAATGTGCATTGGCTATCTTTTCTTTGTATGGAATTCTTTACACTTTTTGAGTTATGCAGCCTTTAATCTCTAGTGCACCTTTAAAAAAAAGGAGTTAAAATAAAAGGTACCTGGGGCAGGGAGATAGGATTGAATATTCCTAACTCAATATTGTTTTTTGGATCATCAAGAGGATTTAAAATGTTGCCAAACAGCAACATTTTAACAACACAATTTTGAATTCACTTTAAAGAGTGCTGCTCATATGTGTATTTGTTTAACTTCTCCTCTACTTTTATGGGTTTCTGAACTCTTTTAGAAGATTTCAATGTAGGACACCCTTATGTGGATGGTAATGTTAGTTTTTGTTCAACACAAAGAGAGGTCTGTCCACTTTTGGTAATAATTGCGGTAATGTATCAAGGGTTAACGCGACATTAAAGGATATGGACACTGGGAAGTTTTTTTTTATTGCCCATTACTGGAAACTAAAATCCTTCTCAACTATCACTGTGCCATTTTTTGGTTGATCTGTCCCCTATTTCTTTAGATATCCAGTCTGAAACATCATATATTTCAGCTGTCAATCAAGTGTATTAGTATCATAAAGTCTTCTGTTATGTGTAGTTTTTCTGTAGCTGGAATACTGACAGTTGGTATGTTAACTGCATGGGAAATTTCCTCTCCTAATGCTGCCTCATAGGGATTACTGAGCATGCTTGCCCTCACTGAGCGACTGAGCTTGAGCAAAACAAGTACTCGATTGAAGTTATGCAGCAACACAAACATATCAGAGTAAGTGCTGCTTACATGTAACCATTTTTAGATTGAAATGAGTCATTTTTTCAGTGAACAATTCCTTAAAGACTATCATGGAGATTCAATAAAAGTTCTTATCGTTTAAAATGGTGCTAATTTTGCCCCAACCAATCAGATCTTATTTAACATTTGAAAGCTAACATCTGATTGGTTAGGGCAAAATTAGCACCATTTTAAACGATAAGAACTTTTATTGAATAACCCTGTATAATTACAACGGTTTGCAAAAAGAGGGTCACAAAACTGTGGTGCCAAGTAACCAGCAGAGAGCTTTAAATACTTGAAAATAGTTAACACATTCACAATGTTAGGAGCATTGCAATCAGCTTGATAAATCCGATTACTCGTGCAAAGGAGAGCAGCACATCCTCTCGTTAGTTATTATTTTTTAAACACAATGGAGCTTATTTAATAAGAGGTGCAAATCACATGCTGTCAAATGTGAAAAAAATGTGATTGGATGCTAAAAAATTAACAGACCAAACACATTTTGCACCCCTTAGTAAATAAAATTGAATTACTTTGATTGTAATGTTACTCTTGGTAAGGGCTGTATCCCTAAAATACTGTTTCACCCAAAACATTTCCACCTGGTGTACTCCCTATCCATCTACTCTTCTTAGGAAGAATGCCATCATTCATATCAGTGAGCTGAAATATATTTACAGTAGGGTCATGGACCAAGACAATGATGTAAAGAGCAAAAATGTTAATGGTGAGGAATTAAATGAACATTTGTAACATTCATTAAAACCACCTTCAGCAGACTGATTTAGAGTGAAAGTAGTTTAAACACAATTAGCTAACAAAAAGTGTAGCCACTAAAAATGACATGAAATGGTAACTAATATTATGAAAGTAATCAAAAGATTATTACAAACAAAAGATATGAAAGAACAATATATATTATATACCGTATATACTCGAGTATAAGCCGACCCGAGTATAAGCCGAGGTACCTATTTTTACCTCAAAAATTAGGAAAACCACATTGACTCGAGTATAAGCCGAGGGTTGAAATTGACCAATACTGCCTTCTGTAGCCATGTGCATTTTATTGCATACTGGTAGCCATGGGGATTACTGGTAGCCATGGGGATTACTGGTAGCCTTGGAATAACTGGTAGCCATGGGGATTACTGGTAGCCAGGATACTGAGCCATGGGATAACTGGTAGCCATGGGATAACTGGTAGCCATGGGGGATAAACTGGTAGCCATGGGGATAACTGGTAGCCATGGGGATTACTGGTAGCCTTGGAGATTACTGGTAGCCATGGGGATTACGGGTAGCCATGGGGATAACTGGAGCCATGGGGATTACTGGTAGCCATGGGGATTACTGGTAGCCATGGGGATAACTGTAGCCATGGGATTACTGGTAGCCTTGGGATTACTGGTAGCCATGGGGATTACTGGTAGCCATGGGGATTACTGGTAGCCTTGGGATACTGGTACCATGGGGATTACTGGTAGCCATGGGGATTACTGTAGCCTGGGGATTACTGGTAGCCATGGGTACTGGTAGCTTGGGATTACTGGTAGCCATGGGAAATGTACTTACAGTTTGGTGTGCAGACCTTCCGGACACCTTCCCAGAGCCTTCCGGACGCCTTCGCAGAGCCTCAGACGCAGCCGCAAGTCAGGATGGTAAGCCGGCAGTTCCCAGTAGTGCTTTGCGGGTGCGCGATGACGTCATCGCGCCGACGTGCTAAGTACTACTGGGAACTGCCGGTCTTCTTACCTGACTCGCGGCTGCGTCCGGAATTAGGTAAGTCCCAGCTTGACCCGAGTATAAGCCGAGGTTAATTTTCAGGTCATTTTTAAGACCTGAAAACCTAGGCTTATACTCGATATATAGATATGAATGTCTCAATATATTATTATGGTAGTTAGGGGCAACACAGAGAATTTAGTACTTACTACAGACAGAGAATTTAGTACTTACTACAGACATGATCAAGGGGTCCACCTGCGGAGCACAGCTGTTAGACGAATAGGCATTTTGGCCAAGTATTGGTTCATCTATGGATGCATGACCGAATGGCGAAACAGCCCGACCAAGCGTCTCTAGGCTGTTTGACTTACAGTTGTGCATTGCGGGTTGGTCTTGGATTTTAACCTCGCTCCATCCTTTATTCCTTTTTCACAAAAGTGTTTAAACGTTATGTCCACATCTAATGAAAAAAAAAAGAATATGTTATTCAGGACCCCCCAAAACCCCAGTTACGTTTTGCTTAGAAAATGTAATAATGCTCCCAGAGTGAGAAATTATACTTACAACCTCCACTATCCACCGCCAGATAGTGGAGGAGTGCTACTTCCTGGTAAGTCTGTCCGTCACTGCTGTGAAAGTGGCGTCACAGCCAATGGCTGACGACCATTACTGCACAAGCCTCCACTGTTGCTGGAAAAAGGCCTTGTAGCAGCAACAGTGGAGAGAGAACAAGCAGCAGTGGTTTGTGGAGCTTTAAGTATAATTTCTCCCTCTGGGACCATTATCAAAATTTTAAGCAAAATGTAACTGGAGTTTTGGGGGGTCCTGAATAACATATTGAATATTGGGGGTGGACATACCCTTTAATTTATAGCAATCTAAAGTATACACACAGTGCTTAATACAAGGAAAAGTGCACTTAAAGGGCATGTCCACCCCCAAAACTAGAATTTTAACCCCATACTGGCCCCACTCTGTAGTTTAAAAAAAATCTTTACCTTTCATCTCTGCTCCAAATGGCTGCCCTGCTATGCCCCTCCAAAGTCCAGGAAACTGCAGTATAGGAGCTCTGAGTGACTCATCCTGTGCCTGTCTGCCTCAATCTCTTTAAGGTTTGAGGCATGCGCAGGAAAGCCCTCCCCCTCCTGTTTTGCTCTCCCTCCCCCTAGCCCCAAACTCTTTGGTAATATTGTAGGTATCCCTCCCCCAGCCCTAACCGCTATAATAGAATTTTGAGAAAGTCCCCCGATCTTTACTTACCTTCCCTCTCTCCCCCGGCGTTCTGAGCAGCCGGCAGCCGCGTCCGTGATTGGCTGCCTCTCAGCCAATCAGGGACACGGCTGCTGGTCCGGCCCCCTGCTTGCAGTTCCTTGCAAGCAGAAGGTCAGGCAGTGTGGCGGAGGAGAGAGGGAAGGTAAGTAAAAATTGGGGGACTTTCTAAAAATTCTAATATGGCAGTTGGGGCTGGGGGAGGAAGCTCTACACTATATTAAAAGTTTACAAAAGGGGTAGACATGCCCTTTAATAAAAGAAGGCTTTTGGCCTCCTTAAGATGACCTCAAAGACATCTTTATTGTCACAACGTTGCAGGGGTTCTAGGATAGTAAGTAAGCATTAAGCACCGGCATAGAACTTCTAGTTTAATCATTTGTTGGTCTAAATATGCCATTCAAGTATTTCTCATATTGCATATAATGCTGAGATTGTTTTTTTCCTTCAATGAAAGTTTAATAAGCATAGATGAAATATGCAGCAGTAAAGTGCTCTGATTTCTATTACCAGAAAAATGTTGCATTTATTTAACTTATTATTCATATTATTTGTATTATTATCTAATAAGCGCTAGCCATTTAAAGGTTTTGAGCAGTGTTTTGCACATATTTTTTTTCAGCACAATTAAGTTTATTCTACATAAAATGACAATTTAATGCAATAATAATACTTTCTATAATGAAAGACATTTTCTTAGGGAAACACATAAGAGTCCAACTATATTTATACTTCAGTCTGACATCCAAAATCAGCATTAGCACATTTGCATTGCCATGGGAACAAAACTGCATTCTGAGTTAAAAACAATGCTGTACCATATCAATCATATGGCTTCATTCCAAGCAAGAACATTTTACTACCTATGTTGAGAGAATGCAGAGATATTTCTGGGTTAATTACAGCAACTTTTGACCCAAAACTAATCATCTTACCGTAAGTCACTACTTTCAATTTCAGAATTTATTGTGAAACAAACCTAAATTTATAGTTATCATCTATAGTTCTTGGTCATTAACAATAAACGTTTCCTTTCACGGTTTCCTTAAAAACGGTTTCTTTGTTCTGTAATGTGTTTACATATATAGAATCTAAAATACAGAATTCATTCTAGACCTCACTAGATTTAAAATTCCAAAATTGTGACCTAAAGCTACTTACCAGCCTTTGTTGCCTCATTCCAGGCCTCCTCTGCTGTTCTTCCGCCCAGAAGAGGCAGATAGAGATTACACACAGAAGTTTCCAACTCTTCAGTTTCCTGGACTTTTATTAGGCCCTGCAGGGGAACCATACAGAGCACAAGAGAAATGTAGGGATCTTAACACTACACAGTGGGACTACAACAATTTTTTTTAGTTGGGAGGCTGGACATGCCCTTTAAAAAGTATATAAATCCACAGTTATAATCTAAAAGGGATTTAAAAACAAACAAAAAACAAAATAAAAAACAGTAACCTAAATACACTTATACACTAAATAAACTATTTTTAAATTTAAAATTATTCTGGGGACAGGAAATAATTTTAACTACCTATTTGTAAGCTCTTAAGGGCAAATTAGTTACCAGAAACTACTACACCCAAGGCTGCATTCATACTACTAGCATAGTCATTTCCCTATATCTATATAATGCATTTTTTTTTTATTTACAGCAGTTGCTGTTTGGTCTCCCCCACATACAAATGCAGTGCAGTGCAGTGAAGAATGCTCTGATTTGTATGTGGGGGAGACCAAACAGCAACTGCATCAACGTATGGCCCAGCACAGAAGAGCCAATTCCTCGATTCAGGACTCAGCCGTGTACCTGCATCTTAAGGATAAAGGACATACTTTGTATGTGGGGGAGACCAAACAGCACTGCTTTAAATAAAAAAAAAATGCATTAATAGATATAGGGAAATGACTATGCTAGTAGTATGAATGCAGCCTTGGGTGTAGTAGTTTCTGTAACTAATTTGCCCTTAAGAGCTTACAAATAGGTAGTTAAAATTATTTCCTGTCCCCAGAATAATTTTAAATTTAAAAATAGTTTATTTAGTGTATAAGTGTATTTAGGTTACGTTTTTTATTTTTGTTTTTGTTTGTTTTTAAATCCCTTTTAGATTATAACTGTGGATTTATATACTTTTTAAAGGGCATGTCCAGCCTCCCAACTAAAAATTGTTGTAGTCCCACTGTGTAGTGTTAAGATCCCTACATTTCTCTTGTGCTCTGTATGGTTCCCCTGCAGGGCCTAATAAAAGTCCAGGAAACTGAAGAGTTGGAAACTTCTGTGTGTTAATCTCTATCTGCTCTTTCTGGGCGGAAGAACAGCAGAGGAGGCCTGGAATGAGGCAACAGGCTGGTAAGTAGCTTTAGGTCACAATTTTGGAATTTTAAATCTAGTGAGGTCTAGAATGAATTCTGTATTTTAGATTCTATATATGTAAACACATTACAGAACAAAGAACCGTTTTTAAGGAAACCTGAAAGGAAACGTTATTGTTAAGACCAAGAACTATAGATGATAACTATAAATTTAGGTTGTTTCACAATAAATTCTGAAATTGAAAGTAGTGACTTACGGTAAGATGATTAGTTTTGGGTCAAAAGTTGCTGTAATTAACCCAGAAATATCTCTGCATTCTCTCAACATAGGTAGTAAAATGTTCTTGCTTGGAATGAAGCCATATGATTGATATGGTACAGCATTGTTTTTAACTCAGAATGCAGATGTTTGTTCCCATGCAATGCAAATGTGCTAATGCTGATTTTGGATGCAGACTGAAGTATAAATATAGTTGGACTCTTATGTGTTTCCCTAAGAAAATGTCTTTCATTATAGAAAGTATTATTATTGCATTAAATTGTCATTTTATGTAGAATAAACTAATTGTGCTGAAAAAAAATATGTGCAAAACCTGCTCAAAACCTTAAATGGCTAGCTAGCGCTTATTAGATAATAATACAAATAATAGAATAATAAGTTAAATAAATGCAACATTTTTCTGGTAATAGAAATCAGAGCACTTTACTGCTGCATATTTCATCTATGCTTATTAAACTTTCATTGAAGGAAAAAAACAATCTCAGCATTATATGCAATATGAGAATACTTGAATGGCATATTTAGACCAACAAATGATTAAACTAGAAGTTCTATGCCGTGTCTTAATGCTTACTTACTATCCTAGAACCCCTGCAACGTTGTGACAATAAAGATGTCTTGAGGTCATCTTAAGGAGGCCAAAAGCCTTCTTTATTAAAGGGCATGTCTACCCTTTGTAAACTTTTAATATAGTGTAGAGCTTCCTCCCCAGCCCCAACTGCCATATTAGAATTTTTAGAAGTCCCCCAATTTTACTTACCTTCCCTCTCTCCTCCGCCACACTGCCTGACCTTCTGCTTGCAAGGAACTGCAAGCAGGGGGCCGGACCAGCAGCCGTGTCCCTGATTGGCTGAGAGGCAGCCAATCACGGACGCGGCGCGGCTGCTCAGAACGCCGGGGAGAGAGGGAAGGTAATAAGATCGGGGGACTTTCTCAAAATTCTATTATAGCGGTTAGGCGGGAGGGGATACCTACAATATTACCAAGAGTTTGGGGGTAGGGGGAGGGAGAGAAACAGGAGGGGAGGGCTTTCCTGCGCCATGCCTCAAACCTTAAAGGATTGAGGCAGACAGGCACAGGATGAGTCACTCAGAGCTCCTATACTGCAGTTTCTGGACTTTGGAGGGGCATAGCAGGGCAGCCATTTGGAGCAGAGATGAAAGGTAAAGATTTTTTTTAAACTACAGAGTGGGGCAGTATGGGGTTAAAATTCTAGTTTTGGGGGTGGACATGCCTTTAAGTGCACTTTTCCTTGTATTAAGCACTGTGTGTATACTTTAGATTGCTATAAATTAAAGGGTATGTCCACCCCCAATTTCAATATGTTATTCAGGACCCCCAAAACTCCAGTTACATTTGCTTAAAATTTGATATGGTCCCAGAGGGAGAAATTATACTTAAGCTCCACAAACCACTGCTGCTTGTTCTCTCTCCACTGTTGCTGCTACAAGGCCTTTTCTCAGCAACATGGAGGCTTGTGCAGTAATGGTCGTCAGCCATTGGCTGTGACGCCACTTTCACAGCAGTGACGGACAGACTTACCAGGAAGTAGCACTCCTCACATATCTGGCGGTGGATGTGGAGTTTGTAAGTATAATTTCTCACTCTGGGAGCATTATTACATTTCTAAGCAAAACGTAACTGGGGTTTTGGGGGGTCCTGAATAACATATTCTTTTTTTTTCATTATTAGATGTGACATAACGTTTAAACACTTTTGTGAAAAAGGAATAAAGATGGAGCGAGGTTAAAATCCAAGACCACACCGCAATGCACACTGTAAGTCAAACAGCCTAGAGACGCTTGGTCGGGCTGTTTCGCCATTCGTCATGATCCATAGATGAACCAATACTTGCCAAAATGCCTATTCGTCTAACAGCTGTGCTCCGCAGGTGGACCCTTGATCATGTCTGTAGTAAGTACTAAATTCTCTGTCTGTAGTAAGTACTAAATTCTCTGTGTTGCCCCTAACTACCATAATAATATATTGAGACATTCATATCTATATACCGTATATACTCGAGTATAAGCCTAGGTTTTCAGGTCTTAAAAATGACCTGAAAAATTAACCTCGGCTTATACTCGGGTCAAGCTGGGACTTACCTTAATTCCGGACGCAGCCGCAGTCAGGTAAGAAGAGACCGGCAGTTCCCATAGTACTTAGCGCACGTCGGCGCGATGACGTCATCGCGCACCCGCAAAGCACTACTGGGAACTGCCGGCTTACCATCCTGACTTGCGGCTGCGTCTGTAGGCTCTGAAGGCGTCCGGAAGGCTCTGGGAAGGTGTCCGGAAGGCTCTGCACACCAAACACTGTAAGTACATTTCCCATGGCTACCACGCATAATCCCCAGTACAGTATCCCAGCTACCAGTAATCCCAGGCTACCAGTAATCCCCATGGCTACCAGTAATCCTCCACGGCTACCAGTAATCCCCATGCTACCAGTAATCCCATGGCTACCAGTAATCCCAAGGCTACAGTAATCCCCATGGCTACACCAGTTATCCCCATGGCTACCAGTAATCCCATGGCTACCATATCCCATGCTACCATTTATCCCCATGGCTACCAGTAATCCCCATGGCTACCAGTAATCTCATAGGCTACCAGTAATCCCCATGGCTACCAGTTATCCCATGGCTACCATGTATCCCATGGCTACCAGTAATCCCATGGCTACCAGTTATCCCCATGGCTACCAGTTATCCCCATGGCTACCAGTAATCCCCATGCTACCAGTTATTCCCAGGCTACCAGTAATCCCCATGGCTACCAGTAATCCCATGGCTACCATATGCAAAATGCACATGGCTACAGAAGGCAGTATTGGTCATTTCAACCCTCGGCTTTACTCAGTCAATGTGGTTTTCCTAATTTTTGAGGTAAAAATAGGTACCTCGGCTTATACTCGGGTCGGCTATACTCGAGTATATACGGTATATATATATATTGTTCTTTCAATCTTTTGTTTGTAATAATCTTTTGATTACTTTCATAATATTAGTTACCATTTCATGTCATTTTTAGTGGCTCACTTTTGTTAGCTAATTGTGTTAAACTACTTCACTCTATCAGTCTGCTGAAGGTGGTTTTAATGAATGTTACAAATGTTCATTTAATTCCTCACCATTAACATTTTTGCCTTTACATCATTGTCTTGGTCCATGACCCTACTGTAAATATATTTCAGCTCACTGATATGAATGATGGCATTCTTCCTAAGAAGAGTAGATGGATAGGGAGTACACCAGGTGGAAATGTTTGGGTGAAACAGTATTTTAGGGATACAGCCCTTACCAAGAGTAACATTACAATCAAAGTAATTCAATTTATTTACTAAGGGGTGCAAAATGTGTTGGGTCTGTTAATTTTTTAGCATCCAATCACATTTTTTCACATTTGACAGCATGTGATTTGCACCTCTTATTAAATAAGCTCCATGTGTTTAAAAAATAATAACTAACAGAGGATGTGCTGCTCTCCTTTGCACGAGTAATCGGATTTATCAAGCTGATTGCAATGCTCCTAACATTGTGAATGTGTTAACTATTTTCAAGTATTAAAGCTCTCTGCTGGTTACTTGGCACACAGTTTTGTGACCCTCTTTTGCAAACCGTTGTAATTATACAGGGTTATTCAATAAAAGTTCTTATCGTTTAAAATGGTGCTAATTTTGCCCTAACCAACAGATGTTAGCTTTCAAATGTTAAATAAGATCTGATTGGTTGGGGCAAAATTAGCACCATTTAAACGATAAGAACTTTTATGAATCTCCATGATGTCTTTAAGGAATTGTTCCTGAAAAAATGACTCATTTCAATCTAAAAATGGTTACATGTAAGCAGCACTTACTCTGATATGTTTGTGTTGCTGCATAACTTCAATCGAGTACTTGTTTTGCTCAAGCTCAGTCGCTCAGTGAGGGCAAGCATGCTCAGTAATCCCTATGAGGCAGCATTAGGAGAGGAAATTTCCCATGCAGTTAACATACCAACTGTCAGTATTCCAGCTACAGAAAAACTACACATAACAGAAGACTTTATGATACTAATACACTTGATTGACAGCTGAAATATATGATGTTTCAGACTGGATATCTAAAGAAATAGGGACAGATCAACCAAAAAATGGCACAGTGATAGTTGAGAAGGATTTTAGTTTCCAGTAATGGGCAATAAAAAAAAACTTCCCAGTGTCCATATCCTTTAATGTCGCGTTAACCCTTGATACATTACCGCAATTATTACCAAAAGTGGACAGACCTCTCTTTGTGTTGAACAAAAACTAACATTACCATCCACATAAGGGTGTCCTACATTGAAATCTTCTAAAAGAGTTCAGAAACCCATAAAAGTAGAGAGAAGTTAAACAAATACACATATGAGCAGCACTCTTTAAAGTGAATTCAAAATTGTGTTGTTAAAATGTTGCTGTTGGCACATTTTAAATCTCTTGATGATCCAAAAAACAATATTGAGTTAGGAATATTCAATCCTATCTCCCTGCCCCAGGTACCTTTTATTTTAACTCCTTTTTTTAAAGGTGCACTAGAGATTAAAGGCTGCATAACTCAAAAAGTGTAAAGAATTCCATACAAAGAAAAGATAGCCAATGCACATTCCTTTTTTTAAGTTTGCATTACTGTAATCACATGTCAAGGAAACTTCAGTCTGACAGGTACTGACTTTTTGATCTTAATAACGTTTTTCTTTCCTTAGAAGAAGTTTTTCTCAAACATTAAAATTTCTCAGACTCGTGCATTGGATTAGTGTAGCAGGCTTTTACTCCCAGCCGCTTACTGGTTTCCTCCTAATGCTTTATGTTAAAGTAATGTGCATTTTAATGATTTAACCTCCAACTTAAAACTAATGCTTTCCATACACTACATAGACATTTAATAAATTTGATGTTTGATCATGGAATATCTCCATGCCTAAAGTCAGACATTAAAAACAAACCATCGATTTTCCTGCAATTTTCCCATCCTTGGAAGGATATTGTTTAGTCAATCTCAAATTATCAGTCCAGTCGCTTGTCCAGATGCCAGTCTAGCTCTCCACAGTAATTTCGGAAGTAAAAAAAAATCATGGTGTATGGACAACTTAAAAGGCAAGTCCACCCCTCAAATAAAAATTATACATAGTAAATTAAACTCTGAATTGCAATAGCTAAAGATATGAGAGATGTAAGATTAACCTGAAATGCTGCCCAATGTTCTGTTACTCCTGCTTCCTGGTATCAACTTTCAGTCATTGATGAGACAGCTGACATCAGTGACTGAATTCCATTTCTCTATGCCCCTAGCTGCCTCCTCTGATCATCTGCAAATTTGTAAAAAAAAAGCTTGGAGAGAATGGAAACCTTTTAAGCATAGAAAGAAGGTTAGTCCTCACCTGTCAGCTCTTACCTATTGCAGTTTTGGATTTGGGGGTGATTTACCTATTTAAAATGATTAATTTGAGGGGTAAACTTGCCCTTTAAGTTTTTTTTCAACTAACATTTTTCAATATACCCTTACCTTTACAGCAACTGCGAACTTGAAATAGAGTAAAATGTCACTATAACATTGTTTCTACGGTTCCAAAGTGATTTCTAATTTTTTATTCTTTAATTAAATTGCTATCTACTGTTTCTTTGTGATGTACTGTTAAGTGTTAGTAAAATTCAACAACTGTTATTTTCTCTTCTTTGTCTGAATTCCAAATGTATCAAAGTGTGAGTTTATGCCCGCACACTTATTGGCAAGTCATGAAGCCATGTTATGCTTAATTGCACTTAGAAATGAATTCATCAAGCAAAGTGTTTGCTTAAAGACAAGATGGGGTGGGGGTCAGAATTGGGTTTTGCGGGGGGGCTATGGGTATGTGGCGTGTGATGTGGGTGGTGGTGGATTGTTTTTTATTGGGTCTTTTCTAGGTCATTTTATTCTGTGCTTGTGTCGGCTGGTTACTGTACCTGTTGTGTGTTTGGGTGTTTTCTGTTTTCTTTTCTGCTCTCTGTCTTATTTCGGTGCTTCTTTTTTGGTTCTCTTGTTTTGTAGTTTGATTGTGTTCTTGGCTTGTCTTTTTTTTGCGATTGAAACGATTGTTAGCCTGTGTGATTTTGCTTAAAAACAAATCGATCACTTCGGACCAATATTTTGGCCCGATTGACAAAAATATTGGTAGTGAGAGTCGTTTGGGCTAAAATATCGACCCAAGTACACAAACTAAATCATCAGGATTACTACCAGTAACAGTGTCCTATCATTATCAATTCAATTTAAATTAAGATCTCAGTAAGAGAACAATCAATGGGTCCTTACACTAGGAGAAGATGTAATAAAGTAATAAAATTACTATATTATTGTAGAATAAGATATAGTAATATAAACCAAATTCTGCATAAAAACTCTACTAAACACACATACATACAGTATGCTGTGGCAATTTCCCATGTTCAGTCTGTCTGCAACAAGGTCTAGAATTTGATGCATACTATTTAAAGAATTTTAACCAACGAAGTACAGATGGAACATCTAATATCTCATGTTATCTCAGTTATCCTGTAAGTTATGGTCAAAGATACACTTAATTCCTTGGGATACCTCTTGTCCCATCTATACAGCTGCAAACAGCTATATCACATTCCAGGATCCCAGTGTGGGTCAAACAACATGTAAGCTTAAGGGAACAAATTCTTAAAATAAGACACGGAATATATTTTTAAAAAAAAGTAATTTACATTTATTTCCAGAGGATCAGTGCTTTAGGGGTTTTAGGGATAAGACAAGATACATTTATACATATTTGATGGAATGTGAATACATTAAATTAAGTGTGGCAGAAAATGAAAACACATTATTTCTAGAATCCTTTAGAAAATGTCAAACTAAATGTTGGTGTGTTTTCTTGTTGGAAGTAGATTTGAGATCTGAATAGATTAGAGAACAGTGTGCTTCATTTAATTTGTTTGCAAACTGATTTAATGCAACTTTGAAGTGTTACGACAATATGGACATATTTTCTGTGAATGGCATTGCAGAAAGAGATGAAAAAGCAGACAGAAAAATAGAAAATGCTTGGAAATATATATTTTCTGCAGTAATACATGCATACATGCATGACTGCATTATCTAGTGATTAGGATTTAAACATTTTTATAATTATTTAGTAGACAGACTACAAGTGTTTCATAGATTCACCAATGATTTTATACCAAGCTCAAATTTTGTGTCATAAACAGGGGCGCGCAAAACTTGGTTACTTGGGGTTGCACTACAGACATAACTAGGTCTGTTCTGTATGTCAGCCTCCAGCCCACCCAGACTCTCCACTTGTATTCCCACAGGCTTCAATTTTATTTGAGTCTGCCACAGTTTGTACCACTATGTTTGAGAAATTTTGCAAAGAGATACAGATGTGTCAAAACTTGGTGCTTGGCTTATGGCACTGCAGAACTCCACAAGTGTAAAATGAATGTTGTGTCCATGACTAAGGGCTCTGCCGAAATGCGTAGGACATTTCTACTATCCGTTCCTGGCTATGCTAGGATATATATTTTTTTAAAGATGCAAATAAAGGTCTTGTTTTTATAATAAGAAGCCTGGTTGCAGTTTCATGAGCCTTACAACTGTGCAGCGGGGAACACATCTCTCTTTTTTTTTTTGGTAAATATGGAACCAGCAATGCCTGCATGTTTTACACAAAAACATGGGCCCTCTTTTTTAAAGCAATTAAATTAGAAAGTAATGTAGCACATAATGTATAATAACTCTGCTTGAAGAAAGCAGTAGCATTGATGTAGTGGTTAATCCACAACAGTGGGCAGCACAGTGGCTCAGGGGTAGCACTGATGCCTTGCAGCAATGAAGCCTTGAGTTCGAACCACCTTGGACAGATCTGCAAGGAGTTTGTATGTTCTCCCCGTGCTTGCATGGGTTTCCTCTGGGCACTCCTGTCTCCCCCACAATCATAAAGACATACTGATAGGTTGTAGGTGTCAAATAAATGTGCATAGATTGTAAGCTCTCCAGGACAGGGCCTAAAGTGAATGTATACATGTAATTGTAAAGCGCTACAGAGATGTTGGCGCCATATAATCCACAATAATAATAATAACGTGTGCAATAATAGTTTTGTGTGTAATGTGAGCAGGGCTTCCTGATTTAGCCAATTTGGCCACACTATAATGTTAATTGAATATGCGGTTTATTATAAGCTTTGACATATATATTACATATATTATTATATTATTATAGTCCTTACCACCTCCAACCCATCCTGCACTAATTCCTGACTGCATCAGGACTCAGGCAGATTGGGTACAGGATCAGGGATCCTACTCTGGAAATCCCTCTCTACTACGGGTACTTTACCCAGAACATCATATTGGGGATACCTTTCCTCCCTCTACATTTACACATGCAGACAGTACGGTTCTGGGCTGACGACACCTGCTTGGTCTCTCAGCCCTCCCTCCCAGCTACTGAGAAAATCCCTACCTAAGGTACTATACCTGACTCTACCAGAGAGTTAACTTGGGGATCCCCCTCTCTCTCTCCATTCACACAGTTAGACAATACTGGTTCTGGCACGACTGACATCTGCTCTGGTCTCTCAGCCCTCCCTCCCAGTTACTGTTACAATCCCTACCTACAGGTACATACCTGACTCTACCAGAGAGTGATCTGGGGGATCCCTCTCTCTCTCCATTCACACAGTTAGACAATACTGTTTCTGGCACTGACTGACACGCTCTATAAAAATAGTTAACCCATTCTTGAAGTCCATACACACCTCCTGACAGTCCCTAGTGTCAGGTTTTGTTACCAGTTAGGGCCAAGTTAAAAGTAAAGACCTCAAGGGTAGTGATTCCAGAAATACTATCGCAGCCACGTGCTACGCTAGGGAGGCAACAGGAGCATTAGTATAAATGCGCGGTAAGAGGGGTGTGTAAGGAGATGGGGTTTGGGTTTTTAGAGAACTGGGCTGACTTTTCTGTTGGCTACAGCTACTTTAGTAGAGACGGATTGTACCTCAATGATGATGGTGCAGCTGTTTGGATGGCTAGGGAGTTGGAGGAGATGTAAACTAGGTAGGGGGGAGGTTACGTGAACTACACATGAGGGTAGATAGAGAAGTTAGGGATCAGGGGGCAATGACACAACTGATGAAGGAGACGGGGATGGGACAGCATAGAGGATAAGGAGGCATGTACGTCCAAGTATGGAAGTAAATCAATTGATAATCTAAAACGTATGTTTACAAATGCAAGAAGTTGGCTGGGGAAATAGAACTAATAGCTTTAAAGGAAAGGTATGATGTGATTGGTATAGCAGAAACATGGCTAAATGATTCCCACGACTGGACAGTAAATATTTAAGGATACTCCTATTTAGACATGACATGACATGCCAAATCTGAAAGATGGAATGATGGGGGTTATAACGATATGGCAGAAACAATATGGCTGAGCTGTGTACAGGAAGCAAGAAGGTGGGTAAATTAATTGTGGTTATAAGCAGCCAAATGCCGGGGAGGAGGTGGAAATGAATCTCCATATGCAGTTGGCAAAGGCTGCTGGTATGGGGCATGTTGGTTATGGGGGATTTAACTACCCTGACATAGATTGGAGTAAGGGAACTGCCAGCACTCAAAAGGTATAAAGTTCTTAAATTTCCTATATGAGCATTTTCTTTCACAGATGGTAGAAGTGTCCTACTAGGCAGAATGGTTGTTGGATCTATTGATATTAATAACCCTGAGCTCATTTGGAAATGAAGGAAATGGGAAGCTTAGGGAATAGTGATCATGATATAGTGCCATTAAGGTTAACAAAAATTTAGGAAAGCTAATTTTATGCTGTTAAAAGAATCACTCCTGCTCATAGACTGGGGGAAATAAAACTATTACATTTCTAAATGTTACCTTTAGGGGGAAGTGTAAAAAAATTAGGTCCACCTACATGGCTTAATGCTCAGGTAAAAAGGGAAATCAATTAACTAGCTAAAATAGGAAATGAAATACAGATAGCCGAACAAAGCAAGTCCAACCCCTAAATGTTTTTTATAAATGTGTAAAAAGATGAGGAGACTGAGAATGTGGGACCATTAAACAATGGGGCTGAGATGTTTGTAGCGGATGCCAAAAAGGCTAATCTGCTAAACCGTTTTTTACTGTTTTCGGTTTTCACTATAGAGAATCCTAGTCCTTACGGCAGAGGTTATAATAATGTGCAGGGGAGAAATGAAGAGTATTCACATGGCTGACGAGGATATGGTACGGAAACAATAGACAAAGTTATATCAATAAAGCCCCAGGACCAGATGGATTGCATCCTCGGATTTTAAAAGAGCTTAGTTCAGTTTTCTAGACAACTGTTTCTATCTTTCAGATTCGCTTTAGTGTGGGGATGTTCTGCTGGATTGAAAAAAGCCAATGTATACCAATATTCAAAAAAGGTAGTAGTTCACAGCCTGATAAATATAGACCTGTAAGCCTAACATCAGTGGTAGGGAAGGCGCTGGAAACTTTGTTACGGATCATATCCTTGACTTTGTCTCCAGAACTGATTTATTATTAGTAGTTAGCAAGCATGGATTTATGAGAAATGGATCATGCCAGACAAATTTAATTGTTTTTTATGAAGAAGTAAGAATTTATCTGTTTGATTCAATTAGATCAACTGGACTTGAAATGTGTTCTTGAGAGACGTTTCGCTAGTCATCCGACTGGCTTCTCAATTCAGAATCACTTGTACAAGAATCTGTGGCAATTAGTACCCTGGAAAATCCCAATTAGCATATCACAGCCAGGTGTTAAGGGTGTGATTAGATAGTGGCTAAGAGGTGTTATAGGAACGCCCAGAGTAAGGTGTTAAAACAGCATGTACATGGCAGACAGTTGGTGTCGAACCCCCCACCTCTATTTAGGCTTGGTTTTTATTTTCACATAAATGGCTCCTTAACACCTCTCTTGAACCAGTCGTTCCTTCGCCAGTATGTAACATTACAATCTTCAAAGATGCAGTGCAGTGCAGTGAAGAATGCTCTGATTTGTATGTGGGGGAGACCAAACAGCAACTGCATCAACGTATGGCCCAGCACAGAAGAGCCAATTCCTCGGGTCAGGACTCAGCCGTGTATCTGCATCTTAAGGATAAAGGACATACCTTTGAAGATTGTAATGTTAACATACTGGCGAAGGAACGTGACTGGTTCAAGAGAGGTGTTAAGGAGGCCATTTATGTGAAAATAAAGAAACCAAGCCTAAATAGAGGTGGGGGGGGTTCGACACCAACTGTCTGCCATGTACAATGCTGTTTTAACACCTTACTCTGGGCGTTCCTATAACACCTCTTAGCCACTATCTAATCACACCCTTAACACCTGGCTGTGATATGCTAATTGGGATTTTCCAGGGTACATAATTGCCACAGATTCTTGTACAAGTGATTCTGAATTGAGAAAGCCAGTCGGATGACTAGCGAAACGTCTTCAAGAACTACATTTCAAGTCCAGTTGATCTAATTGAATACAACAGATAAATTCTTACTTCTTCATAAAAAACAATTAAATTTGTCTGGCATGATCCATTTCTCATAAATCCATGCTTGCTAACTACTAATAATAAGATCAGTTCTGGAGACAAAGTCAAGGATATGATCCCGTAACAAAGTTTCCAGCGCCTTCCCTACCACTGATGTTAGGCTTACAGGTCTATATTTATCAGGCTGTGAACTACTACCTTTTTTGAATATTGGTATTACATTGGCTTTTTTCCAATCCAGCAGAACATCCCCACACTAAAGCGAATCTGAAAAGATGAGAAACAGTTGTCTAGATAGAACTGAACTAAGCTCTTTTAAAATCCGAGGATGCAATCCATCTGGTCCTGGGGCTTTATTGATATTAACTTTGTCTAATTGTTTCCGTACCATATCCTCCGTCAGCCAATGTGAATACTCTTCATTTCTCCCCTGCACATTATTATAACCTCTGCCGTAAGGACTAGGATTCTCTATAGTGAAAACCGAAAACAGTAAAAAAACGGTTTAGCAGATTAGCCTTTTTGGCATCCGCTACAAACATCTCAGCCCCATTGTTTAATGGTCCCACATTCTCAGTCCTCATCTTTTTACCATTTATAAAAAAACATTTAGGGGTTGGACTTGCTTTGTTCGGCTATCTGTATTTCATTTTCTATTTTAGCTAGTTAAATTGATTTCCCTTTTTACCTGAGCATTAAGCCATGTAGGAGTGGACCTAATTTTTTTACACTTGCTCCCTAAAGGTACAAATTTAGAAATGTAATAGTTTAATTTCCCCCAGTCTATGAGCAGGAGTGATTCTTTTAACAGCATAAAATTAGCTTTCCTAAATTTTTTGTTAACCTTAATGGCACTATATCATGATCACTATTCCCTAAGCTTCCCATTTCCTTCATTTCCAAAATGAGCTCAGGGTTATTAGATATCATAAGATCCAACAACGCATTCTGCCTAGTAGGAACTTCTACCATCTGTGAAAGAAAATGCTCATATAGGAAATTTAAGAACTTTATACCTTTTGAGGTGCTGGCAGTTCCCTTACTCCAATCTATGTCAGGGTAGTTAAAATCCCCCATAACCAACATGCCCCATACCAGCAGCCTTTGCCAACTGCATATGGAGATTCATTTCCACCTCCTCCCCGGCATTTGGCTGCTTATAACCAACAATTAATTTACCCACCTTCTTGCTTCCTGTACACAGCTCTAGCCATATTGTTTCTGCCATATCGTTTATACCCCCATCTATTCCATCTTTCAGATTTGGCATGTCATGTCATGTCTAAATAAGGAGTATCCTTAAATATTTACTGTCCAGTCGTGGGAATCATTTAGCCATGTTTCTGCTATACCAATCACATCATACCTTTCCTTTAAAGCTATTAGTTCTAGTTCCCCAGCCAGACTTCTTGCATTTGTAAACATACGTTTTAGATTATCAATTGATTTACTTCCATACTTGGACGTACATGCCTCCTTATCCTCTATGCTGTCCCATCCCCGTCTCCTTCATCAGTTGTGTCATTAGCCCCCTGATCCCTAACTTCTCTATCTACCCCTGTGTAGTTCAACGTAACCTCCCCCCATACCTAGTTTAACATCTCCTCCAACTCCCTAGCCATCCAAACAGCTGCACCATCATCATTGAGGTACAATCCGTCTCTACTAAAGTAGCTGTAGCCAACAGAAAAGTCAGCCCAGTTCTCTAAAAACCCAAACCCCATCTCCTTACACCACCCTCTTAGCCGCGCATTTATACTAATAAGCTCCTGTTGCCTCCCTAGCGTAGCACGTGGCTGCGATAGTATTTCTGGAATCACTACCCTTGAGGTCTTTACTTTTAACTTGGCCCTAACTGGTAACAAAACCTGACACATAGGGACTGTCAGGAAAGTGTGTAGTGACTTGGCAAGAATGGGTTAACTATTTTTATAGAGCAGGTGTCAGTCAGTGCCAGAAACAGTATTGTCTAACTGTGTGAATGGAGAGAGAGAGAGGGATCCCCCAGATCACTCTCTGGTAGAGTCAGGTATAGTACCTGTAGGTAGGGATTGTAACAGTAACTGGGAGGGAGGGCTGAGAGACCAGAGCAGATGTCAGTCAGTGCCAGAACCAGTATTGTCTAACTGTGTGAATGGAGAGAGAGAGGGGGATCCCCAAGTTAACTCTCTGGTAGAGTCAGGTATAGTACCTGTAGGTAGGGATTTTCTCAGTAGCTGGGAGGGAGGGCTGAGAGACCAGAGCAGGTGTCAGTCAGCGCCAGAACCAGTACTGTCTGCATGTGTAAATGTAGAGGGGGAGGAAAGGTATCCCCAATATGATGTTCTGGGTAAAGTACCCGTAGTAGAGAGGGATTTCCAGAGTAGGATCCCTGATCCTGTACCCAATCTGCCTGAGGTCCTGGATAGCAGTCAGGAATTAGTGCAGGAGTGTGTGGGGCAGGTGGTAAGGACTATAATAATATAATAATATATGTAATATATATGTCAAAGCTTATAATAATAACCAGCATATTCAAATTATACATTATAGTGTGGCCAAATTGGCTAAATCAGGAAGCCCTGCTCACATTACACACATAACTATTATTGCACACTGTTATTATTATTATTGTGGATTTATATGGCGCCAACATCTTCTGTAGCGCTTTACAATTACATGTATACATTCACTTTAGGCCCTGTCCTGGAGAGCTTACAATCTATGCACATTTATTTGACACCTACAACCTATCAGTATGTCTTTATGATTGTGGGGGAGACAGGAGTGCCCAGAGGAAACCCATGCAAGCACGGGGAGAACATACAAACTCCTTGCAGATCTGTCCAAGGGTGGATTCGAACTCAAGGCTTCATTGCTGCAAGGCATCAGTGCTAACCACTGAGCCACTGTGCTGCCCACTGTTGTGGATTAACCACTACATCAATGCTACTGCTTTCTTCAAGCAGAGTTATTATACATTATGTGCTACATTACTTTCTAATTTAATTGCTTTAAAAAAGAGGGCCCATGTTTTTGTGTAAAACATGCAGGCATTGCTGGTTCCATATTTAGCCCAAAAAAAAGAGAGATGTGTTCACCGCTGCACAGTTGTAAGGCTTCATGAAACTGCAACCAGGCTTCTTATTATAAAAACAAGACCTTTATTTGCATCTTTAAAAAAATATATATCCTAGCATAGCCAGGAACGGATAGTAGAAATGTCCTACGCATTTCGGGCAGAGCCCTTAGTCATGGACACAACATTCATTTTACACTTGTGGAGTTCTGCAGTGCCATAAGCCAAGCACCAAGTTTTGACACATCTGTATCTCTTTGCAAAATTTCTCAAACATAGTGGTACAAACTGTGGCAGACTCAAATAAAATTGAAGCCTGTGGGAATACAAGGTGGGAGAGTCTGGGTGGGCTGGAGGCTGACATACAGAACAGACCTAGTTAATGTCTGTAGTGCAACCCCAGAGTAACCTAAGTTGCGCGCCCCTGTTTATGACACAAAATTTGAGCTTGGTATAAAATCAGTGGTGAATCTGTGAAACACTGTTAGTCTGTCTACTAAATAATTATAAAAATGTTTAATATCCTAATCACTAGATAATGCAGTCATGCATGTATGCATGTATTACTGCAGAAAATATAATATTTCCAAGCATTTTCTAGATTTTTCTGTCTGCTTTTTCATCTCTTTCTGCAAATGCCATTCACAGAAAATATGTCCATATTGTCGTAACTACTTCAAAGTTGCATTAAATCAGTTTGCAAACAAATTAAATGAAGCACACTGTTCTCTAATCTATTCAGATCTCTAAATCTGACTTCCAACAAGAAAACACACCAACATTTAGTTTGACTTTTTCTAAAGGATTCTAGAAATAAGTGTTTTCATTTTCTGCCACATTAATTTAATGTATTCACATTTCCATCAAATATGTATAAATGTATCTTGTCTTATCCCTAAAACCCCTAAAGCACTGATCTCTCTGGAAAATAAATGTAAATTACTTTTTTTTAAAAAATATATTCCGTGTCTTATTTTAAGAATTTGTTCCCTTAAGCTTACATGTGTTGTTGACCCACACTGGGATCCTGGGAATGTGATATAGCTGTTTGCAGCTGTATAGATGGGACAAGAGGTATCCCAAGAGAATTAAGTGTATCTTTGATCATAACTTACAGGAATAACTGAGATAACATGAGATATTAGATGTTCCATCTGTACTTCGTTGGTTAAAATTCTTTAAATAGTATGCATCAAATTCTAGACCTTGTCGCAGACAGACTGAACATGGGAAATTGCACAGCATACTGTATGTATGTGTGTTTAGTAGAGTTTTTATGCAGAATTTGGTTTATATTACTATATCTTATTCTACAATAATATAGTATATTATTACTTCATTACATTCTTTCTCTAGTGTAAGGACCCATTGATTGTTCTCTTACTGAGATTGTCAATCTTAATTTAAAATTGAATTGATAATGATATGGACACTGTTACTGGTAGTAATCCTGATGATTTAGTTTGTGTACTTGGGTCGATATTTTAGCCCAAACGACTCTCACTACCAATATTTTTGTCAATCGGGCCAAAATATTGGTCCGAAGTGATCGATTTGTTTTTAAGCAAAATCACACATGCTAACAATCGGTAAATCGATCGGTAGGTCAGCAGGAATATATGTCGGCCCATGTAAATGTCAAAGAACAAAGAGCAACAGAAAGGATATAAAGGCTAAAATATCACAAGTTTATTATCAAAATTTTTAAAAACGACTTGTTAAATACAAAACCATGTTCATAATCATATAGTTACATACACCCCCTCTTTCTGAAGTCTCACAATAGTATAATAATCACAGTGTAAAGTCAGCCCTGTGATACTTATCAGTTCAGTCGTATAGGTCATATATAGTCCGTGCATGACTAAAGACACAATTCAAAGTATCGGGGCTGCATATCAATAAGTGGATTCAATCATGGTGTAGGCACCCCAAATGCATTTCGCTCCTCAGCTTTTTCAATGGTGCTAGTTGAAAAAGCTGAACAAGGGAATCCTGTGTTTGCAGTAGGGATTCCCCTCCCACTTACTGTGTTGTCCTATCAGTGGTTAATTTATCGGTCTCTCAGGCAATAAAAGGTGCTACACGTATGTGCTGTCGTCTCATCGGTTGTTGAGAAATAAATACAAGCAGTACCCATTTTAGCTGCTCTTGTGCATTAATCTGGTTCCCTGATGGGCTAACTATACCTGGTCTCTCTGCCTCTTTACACCTCTGGGGTTGTATTTTGATCTGCCACTGGTCTATGCCTTGTTGCCCATTGCATTTATTTATATGTTTTTGATTACTCTGTACTATGTGGGGCGGGTTATGCTGTGGCTATATGCTTTACCCTGAATGACCTGTTATTATTTACCTGTGGTTAGTAAAATGTTGCACTACAGGTTACATCATTAGGTTGATCTATCTTATAATTGAGTGAATGGATATACCGGTATATCATAACTATTATGTGTATATTTAACCAGTCTTTGCACAAGAAGTGTTTTTAATGATGTTTTGCACTTTATTACTGCTTCTCCTATTGGCCATTTGCACAAACAAAGGTCTTTTTATTTGAACAAATTACAATTGACTAGTATTTTTTAGGGTGTGCCCTATTTATCGACACAAAAGACAGGGAATATCCCCAACACGGAGGTAGGCAACCGGATTCGTAGTGGATGAGTAAAAACATACCATGCAGGGTCCAGAAAGATCTAACTAGGAGGCACACACACCAAGCTCCGCCCTACGTGTTTCGTGGAACTACTTCCACTTCCTCAGGGACTCAAAGGGTGTATCCCTCTAGGTACTATATATACAACCAAATATTAACCCCTTCATAGGATAATCCAATTAAAACACCCTTAAGAACATAACACAAAATACCAACAATGCATATTGGACAAAATTTAAACACTGGATGGGACATAAACCCTCTATCTTGCATAGTGATGGTAATATACATATGCCCTTATAACTATCATAGTTACAACACCACAGGAAACAGACCTAGCATATAAATAGTATATTATGTAGTAAACATAGCAGTAAAGTATAAACTGGAGTTGAACAATGCAACAAATTATAGCACAGATAAATATAGTAAAATATAAAGGAGAAGTTGTTCATGATGGATACGTTAGTACAAGATATTTAGTTGCAAAAGCAACTTAGTTCAAAATCCCTATTTAGACCATGGGGAATCTAAACTAAATATCTTGTACTAACGGGTTAATATTTGGTTGTATATATAGTACCTAGAGGGATACACCCTGTGAGCCCCTGAGGAAGTGGAAGCAGTTCCACGAAACGGGTAGGGCGGAGCTTGGTGTGTGTGCCTCCTAGTTAGATCTTTCTGGACCCTGCATGGTATGTTTTTAAGTGTCATAATAAAGTATCGGCTTTTACTCATTTTGAACCTCATTTAAGTCATTTCTCCAGAGCGATCAGCTCTTGAGCGATTTTCTGTTTTAAAGGGATTTTTCTGTTTTTAAGGGAATTGAGAGCGTTAAAAAACTAAAGCGTTTATTAACTGTGGTTTGCAGCCTAGTAAATGTACTAACCTAACACTATTTATTTCTAGGAGTGTGCCTGTGTAAGTAATTAATCACTGGTGTGTTGTTTTTTGTTTTTTTTTACTACTTACTGCTTGAATAAGGTAGTAGGAACTGTTTGAGTAAACTCAAAGCACTGGGTTACTGAAACAAATACTGGTGTTTAAACAGCACTGTTACCTGTAGAGCGGGGGTTGGTAAGAGACAAAGGAAAGGCATTTTTTTTTCTTTTCACTGATTGGATGGGGGTGTAGCTAATTGGTTTAAATTGGCTGAGGGCTGTTGGCTCTGTGGTTTTGAACCTCATTTAAGTCATTTCTCCAGAGCGATCAGCTCTTGAGCGATTTTCTGTTTTAAAGGGATTTTTCTGTTTTTAAGGGAATTGAGAGTGTTAAAAAACTAAAGCGTTTATTAACTATGGTTTGCAGCCTAGTAAATGTACTAACCTAACACTATTTATTTCTAGGAGTGTGCCTGTGTAAGTAATTAATCACTGGTGTGTTTATTTTATTTTTTTTACTACTTACTGCTTGAATAAGGTAGTAGGAACTGTTTGAGTAAACTCAAAGCACTGGGTTACTGAAACAAATACTGGTGTTTAAACAGCACTGTTACCTGTAGAGGGCGGGGGTTGTAAGAGACAAAGGAAAGCATTTTTTTTTCTTTTCACTGATTGGATGGGGTGTGTCTAATTGGTTTAAATTGGCTGAGGGCTGTTGGCTCTGTGGTTTTGAACCTCATTTAAGTCTTTTCTCCAGAGCGATCAGCTCTTGAGCGATTTTCTGTTTTAAAAAAGGGGGATTTTTCTGTTTTTAAGGGAATTGAGAGCGTTAAAAAACTAAAGCGTTTAAAACAAGAAAGTGTTTAAGAACAACACTGCTATTTCTCTGCTGTGTATTGCTGTGTCTCTGCTGTGTATTGCTGTTCCTGTGTCTCTGGTGTGTATTGCTGTTTAGTATGGACAGTTTTGTTGGGGCCGTGCAATGTGCATCCTGCCGCATGTATGGGATCTTGGAGCAGCCGCCCCAGAGGACCTATGTATGTGTCAGATGTGAGTGGGTTGCCCATTTGGAATCTGAGGTCCAAAATCTAAGTGGTAAACTTGCAGCATTGCAGGGCTTGGCAAACCTGGGGGAAATGCAGGTACTGGCAGGGGCCAGTAAACTGGAGGGTGGACATGGGGCAGATAAGGTGGAGAAGGAAGATGGATTTGTAAGGGTCACCAGGGGAAGTAGGGGACGGAAGGATAGGGACGCTTTTTCCCAGCTGGTCAATCCCAACAGATTTGCCATTTTAGGTGAAGATGTGGAGGACGATGGCTCAGAAGCAGCATGTATGGAGCGGGCCTTTCCCTTGAGCACCCAGGGGACGGCCATCTCCAATACAAGGGAGGGAGAACTGGGGGTTAGGAAGGATAGGCAGGTGGTAGTGGTAGGGGACTCCATTATTAGAAGGGTAGATAGGGTAATCTGTCGCCAAGACCCTACATGCCGAACAGTGTGTTGTCTGCCTGGTGCTAGGGTTCGACATGTGGTGGATTGTGTAGACAGATTATTGGGTGGGGCTGGGAGTGATCCGGCAGTCTTGGTTCACATTGGTGCCAATGACAAAGTTAGAGGTGGAGGTGAGGTCCTTAAAAATGATTTCCAAGAATTAGGGGCCAAGTTAAAAGCAAGGACCTCCAGGGTAGTGATTTCAGAAATACTACCACAGCCACGTGCTACGCTAGGGAGACAACGGGAGCTCAGGAGTATAAATGCGTGGCTAAGAGGGTGGTGTAAGGAGATGGGGTTTGGGTTTTTAGAGAACTGGGCTGATTTTTCTGTTGGCTACAGGCTCTTTAGTAGAGACGGATTGCACCTCAATGGTGATTGTGCAGCTGTTTTGGGGGAGAAGATGGCTATGGGGTTGGAGGAGATTTTAAACTAGGTATGGGGGGGAGGGAATGTTTAACTACACAGGGGTAGATAGAGAAGTTAGGGATCTGGGGGCTAGTAACACAACGGAAGGAGGAGAAGGGGGAGGGGGTAGCATAGAGGATAAGGAGGCATGTACGACCATGTATGGAAGTAAATCAATTGATAATCTAAAATGTATGTTTACGAATGCAAGGAGTCTGGCTGGAAAAACCGGCGAACTTGAAATAATAGCCTTAAAGGAAAGGTATGATATAATTGGTATAGCAGAATCATGGCTTAATGATTCACACGACTGGACAGTAAATATTGAAGGATACTCCTTATTTAGACATGACCGAGTTAATAAGAAAGGAGGAGGAGTATGTATGTATGTTAAACAGGAATTGAAGCCAAATTTAAAAGATGGAATAGATGGGGGAGCAAACGATGCGGCAGAAACATTATGGGTGGAACTGTGTACAGGAAGCAAGAAGGTAGGTAAATTAATTGTTGGAGTATGTTATAAGCCGCCAAATGCCGGGGAAGAGGTGGAAATGAATCTCCATATGCAGTTGGCGAAGGCTGCTGGTATGGGGCATGTTCTGGTTATGGGGGATTTTAACTACCCTGAAATAGATTGGAGTAATGGAACTGCCAGCACCTCTAAAGGTATAAAGTTCTTAAATTTCCTATATGAGCATTTTCTTTCACAGATGGTAGAAGTTCCTACTAGACAGAATGCGTTGTTGGATCTGGTGATATCTAATAACCCTGAGCTCATTTTGGAGATGAAGGTAATGGGAAGCTTAGGGAATAGTGACCATGATATAGTGTCATTTAATATAGGTTGCAAAAAACTAAAGTGCACTGGCTTAACAAAAACTTTTAACTTTAGGAAAGCTAATTTTATGCTTTTAAAGGAATCGCTCCTGCTCATAGACTGGGGGGAACTGTTTCTAGGTAAAGAAACTGAGCAGATGTGGACCACTTTTAAAGGGATATTAAACTATTACATTTCCAAATCGGTACCTTTAGGTTACAAGTGTAAAAAAATTAGGTCCAGTCCTGCATGGCTTAATGCTCAGGTAAAAAGGGAAATGGAAAAAAAATAAAAGGGCTTTTAAAATTTTGAAAACAGAAGGCACAGAACAGGCTTACAGGGAGTACAAAAGCTGTAATAAAGAGTGCAAGAAAGCAATTAAACTAGCTAAAATAGAAAATGAAATACGGATTGCCGAACAAAGCAAGTCCAACCCCAAAATGTTTTTTAAGTATATAAATGGTAAAAAGATGAGGAATGAGAATGTGGGACCATTAAATAATGGAGCTGAGGTGGTTGTAGAGGATGCCGAAAAGGCTAATCTGCTAAACCGTTTTTTTACATCGGTTTTTACTGTTGAGAATGCTTGTCCTTACAGTAGGGATTGTAGCAATGTGCAGGGAAGAAATGAAGAGTTTTCACATTGGATAACAAAGGATATGGTACGGAAATAATTAGACAAAGTTAATATCAATAAAGCGCCAGGACCAGATGAGATTCAATGTAGATAAATGTAAGGTGATGCATTTGGGATTTAATAATCCCTGTGCCATCTACACCATAAATAACTCTGTGTTAAGTTCATCTGTAATGGAAAAAGATTTGGGGGTTCTGGTAGATAACAGACTTAGCTGTAGCAAACAATGCCAGGTAGCAACAGCTAGAGCTAGCAAGATATTGTCTTGTATAAAAAGGGGAATAGATTCAAGAGAGAAAAATATTATTTTCCCTCTTTACATGGCACTGGTAAGGCCTCATTTGGAATATGCGGTGCAGTTTTGGAATCCCATATACAAAAGGGACATCTTGGAAATTGAGGCAGTTCAGAGAACGGCAACTAAATTAATAAGGGGAATGGAGGGGCTTGAATATGCAGGCAGATTAGACAAGTTAGGGCTGTTTACATTGGAGAAGCGGCGGTTGCGTGGGGACATGATAACCTTATACAAATATATTAATGGCCCATACAATGAACTCTCTGGTGCATTGTTCACTAATAGGTCATATCAGAGGACACGTGAACATCCTTTAAGGTTGGAAGAAAAGAAGTTTCATCTTCAGGTTAGGAGAGGTTTCTTTACAGTAAGAACGGTGAAACTGTGGAACTGTCTTCCAGCAGATGTGGTAATGGCAAGTTCATTGAATAACTTTAAAAAAGGCCTGGATAAGTTTCTAAAACTAAAAAATATTGAGAATTACTGGTATTAATGCAAATAGATCTGGTTGATCCAGGGATACTTTCCGATTGCCGTTTGGAGTCAGGAAGGAATTTTTCCCCCCTTTTTAGCTGGGGTTTTTTGCCTTCCTCTGGATCAACTGTTAGGTAGGGTTAAAAAAAAAAAAAAAAAGTGAATAGGTTGGACTTGATGGACGTCTGTCTTTATTCAACCTTAATTACTATGTATGTAACTATGTACTCATCCACTATGAGTCCGGTTCCCTACCTCCGTGTTGGGGATATTCCCCGTTTTTTGTGCAAGTTTCATACCTATTGGGAGATAGGATTCATCGGGAGGTGATTGCAGAACTGGATCTCCAGTGTGGGAGGACGCTCCTAACACGTGCAGGTGCGTACAACTTTTTTAGCATTCGGCTATTTATCGACAGCTGTTTCTTGTTCCTTGTTATAAGGACATTGGTGAAAACAGTGTTCCGTTGGGTACATGAGCTATTTTTATTGTACTACCTTATACAATGTTGCTCCTGGATTGATTAGTGTATCCTGATTATTTGATGGTTAACACCTGTTCCTAATTGTATCCTGATTACCTATATTATATATGTGATTGCTGTGATTGATGTACTCTTGATCATCTGTCAATAAAGTAGTAGATAGAGCTGTCCTTTGTGTGTGGTCAAATGTATTCCTTGCAGCACAGGAACCCAAAGAATTCTAGTCAAACCAGACAGTATTTATTTGTAAATACATACAGTAGCATAAACCTATTGAGGTTTATGCTTTAGTTTTGTATATTTGGTGCTGCATTAAATTTTTAACAAAACAATTTCTGAATATACAATAAATATTTTTAAATTCCAATACCAATTAGCATTTCTCCCTAACCCCAGAATTTAATGTCTCTATGGCAAGAATAAGTTTATAAAGATTTCTTCAAACCAATATATAAGCCCCCTAAAAGACTTTGAAAGCTGCTGTTTCCCAGCAGTTAATTTTCCAGCTAGCATGAGTGCCACAAAGAACAGCCTACCAGAAACCACTCTGACTGATGACTGAATAGTCATCTACTTTTGTGTCTGTTTCCATTCTGTTCCTTCCAATGTTTTCTAATTGCACCTACTTTCTCTGTTTTATATATAGTGTATTAGTGGAGTAATGCTTGACTAAACAAACACTGAAAGGAAGCCACCACCCTGTCCCAAAAAATAAGACACCAGTAAAATTGACACCTGAATTGATTTTTTTTAAAATTTATTTTATTATATGTTATATAGTGCATATAGTGGATAATGTACACCCTACTGTAAATTATAAGGCTATTAAGTCACTGAGGGACACAGCCCTCAAGCTTTTATAAAAGGCATGAAACTCCGAAGTGTCTGCATCATTTTAAGTAGGGGGCAAATTGTTTATTAAAATCTGCCCCTTTCCCTTTATATGAAAGTATTAGTGTAGTATAGTGGCTTCAGATATTGTCTGCCCCCCCTCCCCTGACATGTGCTCTGGTCCTACAATAAAACCCCACCAGAAACCTAACCCCCCATTGGTCATATATGACCTCCGGTCAACTCCCCACCTGAGGTGACACTTCATCCTGTTTGCAAATTAAAGATAATTAAATATATCCTCCACTTAACAATTGCTCCACCCACCCAGCTGGTTATATTTGTGCATAGGTCCACTCAACCACCCTGCCTCCTCTGATTCCTTTGTGCCTATCAAGTTCTTTACATATTTGCCTCCATCGGCAGCCAAAATCTTCTATGTGCACTCCCGGTTTAGGATGTTAAAACACAAGACGAAAGGCGAGGTGCAGGACAGTGGGTAACTAACACTGGGGCAGCGAGACGCAACTGTACCATGAGTGGGGGATGGGGTTTTGGTACTTCCTGGTTATAATTGGTTTTGAAGCAGCGTGCTAATGAAAGAAAATCATTTTTTTACAGTTTGATCTCATAGGGAATCCATGGGAGAGGAAGGTTATATATTTATTGTAATAACAGGCATTTTGTATCATCAGCAGTACTTATCTATATAAGTATATAGTGCAGTTTTTATTGAAAGCAACTGGTTATTTTTAACAAAAACAACTCATGGAAAAAAGTCCAAGGGGGAGATTTACCCAGATCCGCTCTTGCTCGGGGTTAATCCCCCATATGCGATTCAATATTGTGTTTGCAGCTCTGGGTATATCCCAAAAAGTAATGCAAACGCAATATTAAACCGCAAGCACCAGTTGCACTGGTGTCTTTTGCAAAACCAGCACAGATTTGCACAGCTGCTCTAGGTAAATAAGCCAGTAAGTGTTTACTAAAATATAGTTTTGCAAAATATTTGCATGAATAAAACATAATTTTAAAGATTTTTTCACAGAATAAGATAACATATTTTTTTAAATAATATTTGGTTTCCTTTGTTATGTTACAAGATCTAAGAAAATGATTAAGCAACAGTGTGTGTATTTTAGTTAAATTGCATTTTATACCAAACCTGGTTTATTTGTTACGTAAAAAGGAGGCAGACAAAGATGCCACTTTTCTTCATTTTCCTGTTTCAATATAACCCAAAATTCTTAATACAAAATCAGAAAATAAGAACAGTAAAGATTTTGATCAGACAATGGCAAAGAGCAGTCAATGCTGAGCATGTTGGAGAAATGCAGTTATAAACTGAGAGGTGTGGAAACATCCGTGTGCTCTACAAAAAGAGTAATGAAGAGAGAACCTGGCAACTGCAAGAGGAAAATAACAAGGGGGTGTGGATACCAGTGACAAAAGAAGGAACTCTACTGAGCATTACATGAAGAGGGAATCCAGAGAAAGTTTGAAGATGATCAAATCTACTGCCAGATAATGTAAAGTATGAATTACATGAGATTTCTTATACAGTTTGTGAAATAATGCTTTAAAGTAGTAGTAGTGAAGTATAAAAGGAGCTTAACTCGATCCAAAGCTCAGCTATGTATAGCTTTCAACCATGCAAAAAGTTGTATTAGTTTTGATTAAAAAATGTAATGCATTGGGAAATGGAATAAGATCTGGGATATATGGGTACTAAAGATGGAGCCTTGTAACTAATATACAAGATACATCTCCTGACTAGGGATGGCCGGTTCGCAGATCCGAACCCGGATCCGAGGCGGAGTTATCCCGTTCGCGAACGGCGGATTTTTCCGGATTTTCCGCCTTCCGAAATGCGGATTTCTCATATTTTCGAAAATTTTTGAAATTACGAGATTTCTCGTATTTTCGTCAATACGTATTTTCGAAAATTTTCTAAATTACGAGGATGTCTCTTATTTTCGTAAATACGTATTTTCAAAAATTTTCGAAATTACGAGATTTTCTTGTATTTTCGAAAATACGAGAAATCTCTTAATTTTGAGAATATTTTACATTTTAACGGGTCTGCTCGCGGATTTTCAAATTTTTTAAAAAATTTGCGGATCCTCGAGCGGACCGGATTTTGCGAAGTTCGGACATCTCTACTCCCGACTAGGCACAAAATGCTGCAAGCGTTCAAGGGGGTTTCCCTGGCTGCCCAGGAATTGGTCCAATAGTACGAAATGTATAAGGTATACAGACTACAGATTAGAATGTATTAGGATGATAAGAAAATACCAAACTCAAGTATTATTTTTGTAAGTAAAATTTATTCTGTATTACTGCAGACATTTGTATGGATTTATTATATAATAACTGTATATAATGCACATTTTATTTTGTTATGTTTTGTTTCAAAAAGTAAGAAAATATTAATAAAAATTATTGAACAAAAAAAAATGTAAAGAATACTCATTTACACATCCTAAAGATGAAAAGGTAAACTATGCCGGACAGGTTACCAGTAAGGTAAAAATAAGTATGAACAGTGTCTCTTGTAATTCATAGAAATGTAGTTATACAGTAAAGTCCAATTGTAATAAAAACACAATTCTGTAGAAATAAGCGGTTTGTCCTAGTTTTATCTTTATCTGTTTAAAAGAAACCAACATCTAAATTTCAGTGCTACATTCTCTCTCTCAATTGTTTTCAATCCCTGTGTTCTGACATCACAAACTGTATAGGATTCCAATGAGGACTGAAGCTGCCCAAAAGAGAAAGGAAATATTTTATTTCTAGTTTTTATTTTAATACATTTTTCGTTAATTTTTTCAATTTTTACAGCAAGTAACACACTATCAGGGTTATTCAATAAAAGTTCTTATCGTTTAAAATGGTGCTAATTTAGCCCCAACCAATCAGATCTTATTTAACATTTGAAAGCTAACATCTGATTGGTTGGGGCAAAATTAGCACCATTTTAAACGATAAGAACTTTTATTGAATAACCCTGAATATATATATATATAAAAGGGTTGTACATACATATTAAAGTGCAACTAGAGACCAAAAATAGCATACAGATAATAGAATTCTAGTGCACAACCCATTCTAATTGCATATTAGCTATATCTCCATAAGGTTGCTGCTTCAAAGAGCCTTCCATGAATCATGGATAAATAAACTCAATTAGTTAGTTTAAACCCAGCAACCACACTGACTGGTACTTGCCTTATTGGCTGCATGAGCTGACAGCTTCTTGTGTGGCTTGTCTTCTTGAAGCTGACTCTCTTGTTTTACAACAAGTAAAACTTGTTTGATATATTGTCCCCTTCTAATAATAAAAAAAAAAAAGAAAATATGTATTTACGATAGCCAATCAACCAGGCTGGGAGCAATGCACACAGCAATAAGAAAAGAAAAAGAAAAAAAAACCAAGCAAACAAACAAACAAAAAAAACAGTTATGTTTTTAATAGAGGGCACAGATGCAGCTTTGTTTATATTACACTTTGTTTTGCTTAATGTGTTTAAATTGTTATTTTCTCCACTACAAGGAACAATTATCATATCATCATTCAGCCTTGAAAACTAGTCATTCAGCCAGTTTATAAAGAAGAATACTGCTTCCTTTAGGAAAAATAAGATAGAAATTATTGTTGGTATTATAGCACACTATTGTATATTTCTTCATTGATTCTCTTGTGAGATGTTTAATCATTTTTATTAATATAAAATACAGTAACTATAATAATGAGTGATTCTGAGTTAAAATAAATGTGTGTTCATGTGGAAATGTTATAAAATGTATATACATAATCCCAGTACTGCATTTAGTACTGTTAGTAGATTATTTTTCTGTGTTAAATTTACGGTACTTTGCTTTCTTTGTGTAATTAATGCAATAGTGTGCTAACATGTTCTATTCGGTTTTGTCAATTTGCAGCATTAAAAAAAAAACAATCCCATTGGCCTTTTTCTTTTGCCCCTTTTTCTTTTACCCCAACATATAAATATTTGTACTTTGGTTACACTCAGGAAATGATGCAGAAATGGACCCATAACTTTTACACTCCCATAATGCAGTAAGTGTAACTGTTCTGCATTGTGGAAGTGTGCAGTCTTACACTAATTAAGACATTACACAGATATCCAATCTCTCATAAGACAAATTTACAATCTATCTAAGAACCGCCTAGCTCGTTCTTTCATGCTATCAATTTTTAGATCAAAAAACGAATGGGTCAGATAGGAACATCTCAAGATAAAAAACACTGCTTATAAAATGTGGTCTTTAGACATTAGATAGATATCTCAAATCTATAGTATGTCTGCCTGGTGTATGGCCACTATGTGTTATCAAGCCAAATATTATTTTTTTTTAAAGTTTTGTAAAACTATTGTGTTACCAAATAAAATGTTATCACAAATTTATTGCATTCTACAGCAAAATAACTCTAGTGCTATCTTTTATCATTCTGTATGCCGCTCTTTAGTCTATTGGTCAGTTATTAAAGTGAGCACACTTATATTTTGGCCTGATTGATTGTATGGTCCTATGAAGACTGCAGTATTGGCCATGATTACCACCATATCTGATTTTACAGACCAAACTGGTTTTGCCTAAAAATTAGTTAGGAGAGATCGGTTGAAATAACAACCAATATTTCAGCCTGATAAACCAAAATATTAGTCCTTGTAGACAATAAATATGAAATACTGAATGGAGTGCACTAACCACAAAGGTTTGGAATGCATGAGGGTGAATAGAACTTCTAAAGTGGATAGCTCAGATTACAAGGCGTACAAGGTGAAACGAATCGAATAAGATGATAGAGAGGAGTGTAAATTAAAACCAGCACAAAATCCACAGGTTAGTAACTTTAAAGTAAGGTTTACAAATGCGAGAAGCATGGCTGCAAAAATAGTTAACATGGCTTTTAATGAGCAGTATAATGTATTTGGCATTTTAGAATCATGGTTGACTAAAATTTTTGTCAGTGAATTTAGAAGGTTATAGAAGGTTCTTTCTTGCCAAAGGCAAGCTGCCCTTCATTTATATAATGCATTATATTGTAGGTGCCTAATTAAGGAAAATGTTATATTAACCAATATGTTGGTTGTAGGAGACTTAAGTAATGATTTGCTATATATGGGTTTACAAGTTACAAGTCATATCTGTTAGTTTCATGTCTAGTGTCCTAGCAAGTAATGGTCAGCTTCTGTACACTTCCTGTTTCATGAATATCCCCTTTAGCAATTGTGATAAAGATGGAAGTCAAGCCTTTTAAAGTGATCACACAAACAAATGGGCCAGAGAAATCCAAGACGACATTTCTAGGTACAAATAACATTATTTATCCCAACTTGAATAGGTCATAATGCCTGGAGTGTTAAGTTAGCAACTGACTTTGCATATTAATTCCTTGTTACCTTCTCTCTGTAATGATTGAATTGTACCCTAAATCAAGAATTTTAATCAATGATCAGAACAGTATGTCCAGCTTTTATAGTATGACTGGCCACGAGGAGTGCAATGTTTATTGCTGAGATGTTATTTTGTATGTTATACCTTTTATGTGAGATGCCTTTAAAAGACTTGCAGGGAGATTCAATAAAAGCTCTTATCGTTTAAAATGGTGCTAATTTTGTCCCAACCAATCAGATTTAACATTTGAAAGCTAACATCTGATTGGTTGGGGCAACAAGAACTTTTATTGATTAACCCTGATTTTTTGTCTCTATGATAATTGCCATGATTGCAAACAATGTAAGATGTTACATCTTTCTAAATTGTTGTATTGATGTGTTGGCTGAAATTTATTTGCCTGTTTTTATATATAAAAAAAACCAATGCTGTCTGGATTCATTTTTCAAGACATTATAAATGATTTCTTTTTACATAGAGCACTTGTTTCAGCACTACATAGAATATTTACTTTCGAATGATTAATATAGCCATGCTTAGGATGAGCATGTTGGCCTGTTATAGTTTTATTACACACTTCTGTGAGCAGACTGCTCTGAATGGCTTACAAGGAGCCAGACTACTGTATACAAGTCTTGGTGTGCTGAGGCATATTGTTTTTGTGTTTGGCATATAAATGGATTTCTGACAAGTGCGCTTTACTAGTTCATTAAACAAGTGACATTAAAGTAGGTGTCTACTCACTGATTTTTTATATCTGTTGAGCACTTAACACCTCTCTCTTAAAACAAAATCATGCTTTCATTTTATTTTCAGTGTTTTCTATAGTACAACCAGTTAAAAAACGACTACCGTAAGCTTTCATCAAATTATAATTTACTCAGTGTTAAAAGAGAAAATTGAATTCAGCAAAACTAATATTTTTAAATTTCTTATTTTTTAGAGCAGTTTCTCAAAGTGTATGCTAGGGCAAACTGGTGTTCCTTCACAGAACTAGAGGTGCCTAAAAATTTTGGTAGTGAAAATATTTTTATGGGTAAAACATTTATACTTTTTTCATGTTTGAAAAATGTGCATATTAGTTTTAACTAGAGATGGACGAACTTTCGAAAGTTTGGTCCGTTTTCGAACTTTCAAACTATATGGAAAGTTCTAAAACGGACCCATTAAAGTCAATGGGTGTCAAATAGTTTGAAAATTTTTAATTGAAATACAATTAAAATATCAATGGTAACTTAATGTAAATTGCTGTGGGACCTGGGAAATGGTTCTCGGGTTTGAGTTTGAGTTTTAGTCCATCTCTAGTTATAACTATAATTCATTTGGCTTGAAAGAACCAAATAACTTTCTTTTATTTCTTCTCCTTTATTATAATTTTCTGGACTGTATCTCCCTCTACAATTGTCAAGCTAGAGACACAAGTAATCTATTAAAACGTTGAGTCGTCAGTAAATTTACTGACTTTTTGCACTAATAGACATGAGTTGCAATCACATTCAACACTGAATACATATCTCTTGATTGCATTTAGCTTTGATCCAGTCCTAAACAGCACTGATTACCTGTCTTGATTTTCTGTCACAGGTGTAAGCTTTAAAACTCACAGCACACACAGACCCTCACATTAATAGAGCTTTGTGTGGCCTTCAAGCCAAATTCAAGGTTTATACTTAAATATGGTACCCCCATTGCTGTTTTTCAACGAAAATTCAAGAAAAGCATTCTTGTAGGAGTGCATATCACTCATGATCATCACAGGATAGCTGAATAGATTTTACACAAGATTCAGGATTCCTATGTTATGTTGTTTCCATTTTTTGGAGGTAGCACCCATGCTAATAAAGATGTTATATGGAGTGCAATCATGATGTATATATGATATTGTATTTGAGGTTGTATAAAGACTATGAATAAAGACATATGTCCCCTAGTCCAACCTACTCAGTAATACCCACATTTCCTGCCTAACAATTGATCCAGGGAAAGAAAAAAACTGTATTAAGGGGAAAAATTCCTGACAATTGGAAATATCCCTGGATCAGTACCAGTGACATGCAACATTCTTTTTTTTTTTTAGAAACTCATCCAGCTTTTTTTGAACTATCCAATGAACCTGCCATCACCATGCCCAGTGGAAGACAGTTCCATAGCTTTTTAGGCTTAAGCGATGTCCGTGTGTCCTCTGACATGTTCTATAGGTGAAATGCACCAGATAGTTTATTGTATGGCCCATTATATTTATACACAGTTATCATATCCCCACACAAGCACCTTTTCTCTAGTGTGAATAATTTTAACTTATCCAATCTGTCCTTATATTCAAGCTACCCCCCCAGTCCTCTTATAAATGTTGTTGCCGTTCTCTGAACCTTTTCTATTTCCAATACGATCCTATACCAACAGAGATTCACACAGAACCATTTACTGTATAGAATAAGCAGCACAAGGATATTTAATCCCAAAATGCATCACCCTACATTTACCAGCATTGAATCTCTAATGCCACTTAGCAGCCCAATTTGACAATCTATGTAGATCTGCCTGACTTTTAATGGTCGACAAAGTTTGGTGTCATCTGCACATACATATATATAACAGACACAATAGAGAGAGTGTGTTTTTAACTTTGCTGCCAAGTCCCTTTGAGTGCTCCCTATTGTGAATGTTTACTATTGATATTGGGAGCTAAGGTTCGTACACACGATGTGAACAAACGGCTATTTCAGCCCGTGTATGGGCACTTTATTGGCCAAAACGGCCACTCGTTTGGAGATCCGCCCGGCCACTCGGGCAACGACCTCCGAAGGAATGGACGTTTCGGATGATTAAGTGCTCATGCACGGGCGATTATCACATGAAATGGGCGTTCGTAAACATTGTGCGTCACACGTGTGTACAAACCTTAACACTGGGGCATCACAGTGGAGTGCAGTTACTTTGGTTTGGCTTTTTGGCTAAAACGCATTGATGATATATATCGTTTCGCCCTGGATTCCAGGCCTTTTTCATGATGACAGTCATTTGGCTTGATAAAGGTATTTATTGGGCCGAAACATCGTTTGTTATGTTGCCAATTAAAAGCATTGTTGGAAGTAAATCCCACCCATATATGCACTGGACTTTTAATTTTTTTATATTTATCTATCTACTGGTGGCACCGGCGTGATGAAAGGACTAAGTTATTAAACTTTAAAGGCGGATTGCCCACAGAGTCATGTTATTATATAAGCATTGCCCTAAACGTATAAACAAACATTTCTCATTCCCAGTTTACTTAAAGAGATGGATTTATCCTTTATATACTCTTCCATACAGATCTAATTGAAAAAAAATTGCTTCAGAGCAATTTTTAATAACTGATAACTGCTTTTTATTTCAGTATTACAGTAAATCCTTGGTATACCTGCCTGGCTTTACCACTAAGCAAAAGGCGAAGGACTTGCAAGCGAGCACCTTCATCCCAACCATTAATAGTGGCTGCCAATTCAAATTGCTCTAGCCAATCAGTCCACTCCCTAGTTACCCTATCAAATGGATCAGGTTTAAAAATAGGTTTAGCAATTGGGCCTGGTAGAGCTACTGAGTCTAATTGGGGAATTTCATCTGCAGGTACAAGGACAGGAGGATTTAAATCAATACTTATAGTAGCAGCCTCCATAGCTTAATATAGAGAACAAATATACAGAGAAAACAGAGAGAATAATAGTATTACCAGCACCGCTGCCACCAGATCACTGCTTTATGGAATGATTATGGGTAGCATGGCAAACAGTAGGTTACTCTGGTGGTCTGGCACAAAGCAGACAGTGCACATAAACAGGTTCCCCACATAACATGTGCAGTAATCAGGGGTGTCCCTGTCTATGGTGCACCACTTTCAATATTGACCAGGCCTGTATATTGTGTGTCCTTGTAAGTTGGTGTACACTTATCTGTTGCCTCAGAGTTTGTATCCAATAAGGTAAAATGTCTGTTCAATTATCTGTCCTTCCAACAGGTGGTACCAGGATCTTATACACAGGATCTTGTGTTACAGTCAATATCACTACAAAAGAGAACCAAGGTAGACTTGCACTCCAAAAATGAACGGTATATTGTGAGCCAAACATCAACAGGTCATCAAAAGGTCAACAGGTGACATGTTGATGTTTGGCTCACAAGTGTGACTGGTTGATGTTTGGCTCACAAAATGTGTGACTTGTTGATGTTTGGCTCACAAATTGTGACTTGTTGATGTTTGGCTCGGCTCACAAAGTGTGACTTGTTGATGTTTGGCTCAGAAGTGTGACTTGTTGATGTTTGGCTCACAAGTGTGACTGGTTGATGTTTGGCTCACAAAATGTGTGACTTGATGTTTGGCTCACAAATTGTGACTTGCTGATGTTTGGCTCACAAAGTGTGACTTGTTGATGTTTGGCTCAGAAGTGTGACTTGTTGATGTTTGGCTCACAAGTGTGACTTGTTGATGTTTGGCTCACAAGTGTGACTGTTGATGTTTGGCTCAAAATATACCGTTCATTTTTGGAGTGCAAGTCTACCTTGGTTCTCTTAAGTACTTCGTTCCCTTTGAAGTAGAAAAATTGGACCTTCTGCACCCACCTGGGGCTAATGTGCATATGGACTTTTCTTACCCATTTGAATAATATCACTTCAAAGCACACACCACAATCTACTTTAACTTTCTCTCCTCCTAGCCATAGAGAGCAGGGATGTCTTGTTTTTTATTACTCACTGGCACCCCCTGCAGGCTGGAGGTGGTATATGAGGAGCCTTCGTTTATATGTCCATTACAATACACATCACATCCTGTGTAGCAGATAGAAACTTTTTTGGCATTACACTTCCTTTCACATGGAACAGACACAGGGGTGTGGTTTAAGCTGCCATTTGACCATTCCATGTTGAAATAGGGATCTCAGCTCTAAGTATGTTTATGTATTTTGTATATTTTGTGTTGTACCTAATATAAGTCAGTGCTATTCTTTATATTAATTTACTGATGGTCATTTAAATGGTAATAGTGAGATAGTACACACATACATATACACCTTTCCTATATGTAATATCCAATACCCCCCACCTCATTGGTAGCTCTTAAAAACTCAATGCAATCTCCTATGGAGATATAAATATGTTTATATAATATAAGGGATATATATATAGACTCCTCGGAATAAGGAAAGCACTCAACAGGTCTTGGACTATATGAAAAACATCTTGCTTTATTATCACCTCAAGACCAACTCGTTTCAGGATCCTGACGATGACCTACAATATATATATTATCGGAGATATTCAGACATTAGAAAAAATAAGGTTGGCTATAGACAATTTCTGTTTCAGTAGAATGCAATTAATTGTGCAAAGATATAAAACTTTTAAATGGAACACCGTAAAACTTTATTACAATTTGGATCTTTGGAGAGGAAATTGTCTACTCTTCTACTTGTATGAATAACATTTATTCTGTTGTATTGGGTTGACGTACTGTATCTGAACTAAGAATACTATTGCATCCTTGAACAGCCTCTCGAATATTGATAAAATGTATCATTTTTTTAATGAGACTATGTAATTTTGTAATTTATAACTTCAGTCCTTCTCATTCAACTTTTGCTTGTAATTTATGTACATGTTTGTTATTTGTTTTACTATGTACCCATTTGGCACATGACCATTACTATTTTAAAGATGTTTTTTACCTATGTATGCTCTCCATGTAGTACTCTCCCCTAATAAGCCAAAGTCCCCCTCCCCCCTGCAAGCTGGGGGCAGAGATTTGGTATAATGTTTATTCTGAGATTAATTTTTACCAAAAATGTAAAGCAATACATATTCGGTTTTGCAGCCAAATCATTTAAAGTTAAGCTATTTAAACATTAAAGAAAGGTAAATAGCAATGCCTTTACAATCATTATTATTTGCATTGCATTATTCTATCTGCTTAGCACCTACAGACTTATTAAAATGTGATATAAATAAAATGTAAAAAGGGGCAAACATACTGTAAGTTCAGTATGCAGAAGTTAATGGTTTTTATTTGATGAACCCATTTGTTTACCTTTTCCAGTAGTTTTATTCTTGTGTATATTTAAAAATATTTTATGTTACTGGCAGATTAACATATATACATATATCAATAATGTCTTGCGTACAAATATAACTATATTTACAAATTTGTGCTCTGATGCTTACTTTGATGTTCCCAGGGACAGATAAACACCCAGAATTATCTACATGACAACTTTCCTTGCTTAACTCTATTCCTTGCTTAATCTACATGTAGACGTTGACTAAATTCAATTACCAAACCAATACCTAGGTGTGTTTAAAGCAAATGTATGCAATGTATGCAATTCATACTATTGCAGCTAATACAAGTTTTCGGGGTGATGAATGTATTTGCAAACAAAATGTTATACACAAATAGTGCACATCTAATAGCTCTGCCATTTGAAATGTACTGAATACAGTATATACTCGAGTATAAGTCGATCCGAGTATAAGTCGAGGTAACTATTTTTACCTGAAAAATTTGTAAAAACTGATTGACTCGAGTATAAGTCGAGGGTAGAAATTATCACCACTACTGCCTTCTGATTCTGTGTTGTTTTTAGGCTTTAGTTGCCCTTTAAATGGACAGCAGAATTCCCATACATGAATCCCATACAGTAATAGCCAAATCCAGTACCAGTAACCTCCAATTCTTTGGCACTCCAGATGTTTGGAAACTACAACTCCCAGCATGCTTTGTTGCTGGGAGTTTCAGTTTCTAAACATGTGGAGTGGCAAGGTTCAGTAAACATTTGATTAAGCTTACCATCATTTACAATTCTCCTGAACCCTATATAGTAAAGGGCCCTCTGAACCCCATATAGTAAAGTGAACTCTGATCCCCATATAGTAAAGGATTCTCTGACCCCAATAGTTAAAAATGTCACCTGAGAGTTGTAGTTTCAAGCTGTCATTTGCACTGTACTAGCAGCTGTTTTTTGCCCCAAACTGAGGAGACCCATCAGATTTACAGAATCCAGTGACAGTGCTGAGTGAATCCAGCAGGCAGAATACAGGAAGCAGGAAGTGTAAAGGCAGATCAGCTCCTGTAACTTTCTATACAGGTTAACACAGCGCCACCTACTGGTTACTATCTGTAATTGCAGAATTTGGATCTAAATTAGGACTTGACTTGAGTATAAGGTTTTCAGGCTAATTTTAGAGCCTGAAAAATTCGACTTATACTCAAGTATATACGGTAAGCACTAGTATTCTGTTTTGTTTGTAAATATCTTTATTAAAGGGTAACTGTGGCCTACATACAAGTGCTCTGTTTAAAGGGTATCTACACCCCCCAAACTAAAAATTTCTGAAGTGTAGGGTACAAATTCTAAAATAAGCCCCAGAAACAGACTTAGAAGCGTTCACTCAGCTCTCTGCTTACCGGAAGCTGTAAATGGGGCCAGACCAGCAGTCATGTCTGTGATTGACTGAGAGTCAGCCAATCACAGTTGCGGCTGCCAGATATATAGAAAGCCGATGGAACAAGGCCGGGTAAGTCTATTTCTGGGTCTTGTTTTAAAAAGTTAATACAGTGGTGGGCTAGGGTACCCTAAAATGACAGCAAAGAGGTTTAAAGCTAGGGGATAAGGCAGCTATGAAGGGATCCAGAGGGGTGGGAGGGAGGGCTCCCCTGTGCTTGCCAGAGTCCACTTGGAGGACAAGAAAGAAGCAAGGACCAGATGACACAGTCAGCTACAACTCTTCACTTTCTGGGACTTTGAACAGGCACTGCAGGAGAACCATAAGGAGAAGAGGAGTAAGGTATGGATTTTTTTAACACTACACGGTGGGACCAGTAGTGGGTTAAATTTACGTTTTGGGGGTAATCATGCCCTTTAACAGAAATACGATGATGTATCTATCTTCTCTGGATCTTAAGTTATAGGCTTGTAAATTACAGTCCCTGGTCTGTCCTGTCTGTCTTGAGTATCTGTGACAGTCACATGATGTTCTGTGTAAGAAGCCCCACCCCCAAAAATGTATCTTTTCAGAAGCTATTTACAGACCTGCAACCTCTGTCCTTTTCTCTACCTATGGGCACCTTAGAGTAAGAAAGACTTTTCTTTTCAGGCTTGTGGCAAACTTTAAAAATTATTTAGAAGTGTGGGGGTGGGGCTTATGATACAGCTGATGATGCAGCCAGGCCCTACAATTCTGGTGATGTCATAGATTACAGTTCTAGCAAGAAAAAAACACCCTTTATACTGCTGTAAGTTTGGATAGACTGGAGATAGAAGCATTATCTTTGAGTCATTTTAAAGGTAAGGGTGTTTCCTATTTAATAAATAGCACTTGTAAAGATGCCACATGTGCCATTTGTCTACAACGTTAGTGCCCATCAAGTTATGCATCTTAATTGGTGTGTTGGACATTTTTGGTTGATTCAGTAGGGTATGTAATTGGAAAAAGAAATAGGAAAACAAAAACTTTGTAAGAATGGAAAATTACTTTATACTGATTTCTGGCAATACGTTTTGTGATATTTCTGATTGCCCTTTTTGAAAGTTTAATTTTTTTGTTGCATTTTATATGTGACCACACAAGAGTACATCAGCAGAAAGGAGCAGAAATAACCAATGCTTCCGACACATGCTTATCCCCTCTACCAGGTATTCAACTAGTAAGAAGAAAATAAAATCTGACCAATTAATTCAGCCTGAAACAGCGATGGCTGAAAAGAATTTATCCAGCAGTGCTTGTTGAATGGAGTTTGCAGCACTAATTTGGATTAATTAAGCCATAGAAATTATATTATAAAAACATTGAAAAAAACCAAATCTATTATCTTTGAATAAATACATTTAATTACTTATTAGATGGGATGAACAAATTGTCTTAACTGATGTCAGAATGTGTCATAATTGTCTAAGGGATAGACTCAATGCAGCTTTGGACATGTTTAACCTTCTTATACCCATGTTTGAAATGAAAATACTTTTAAAAAAATGTAAAAAGTATAGGTAAAACATGTCAAAAAAACTTAAAAGGCATGCCCCCCCCCCCAAAAAAAAACTAAAATTTAATCCACTACTGGCCCCACTGTGCAGCTTAAAAAATAATCTCTTTACATCTCTGCTCCTTATGGTTCTCCTGCAGTGCCTGTCCAAAATCTAGGAAACTGAAGAGTAGGAGCTGTCTTCCTGTGGGAAATGTTTCTGCCTCTTCCTTGTCCTCTGAGAGGACAGTAACATGTGCAGGGGAGCCCCCCCCCCCCCCCTTCCACTTCCCCTTTGCAATATAACCTTTTTCTATATTGTAGCTCACCCCTGCCGGCCCCCAACTGCCCAGTTATTTTTCTGAAAAAAGAATCAGAAACATACTTACAGCCCTTCTTTCCCACGGCTGTCTTCATAGCCAGCAGCCACGTCTGTGATTGGCTGCCTCTCAGCCAATCACAGACATGGCTGCCAGTCCAGCCCGTTTGCAAGTTCCAGAAATCAGGGAGCCGGAGAAGACAGCCACGGGAGCAAGAGGCTGTAAGTATTATTCTGATTATATTTTTAGAAATCTAGCCTGGCAGTTGGGGGTAGGCAGGGGTGAGCTGCAATATAGGAAAAGGTTATATTTAGGGTGAAGATACCCTTTAAAATGTGCCTTGCTTTCCCTGCATGCAAATAGCAGTAAAACACATCCAAATAAACTTCCAACCATCCCCCCTCTAATAGTAACTGTAAGGAACAATAATTACTGCACCTCCTACGTCGCTCCAAGATTGCATCATCCAGGGTACCGGTCCCGCATGCCATTAAATTCTACTGCCAGGTGCCAGCTCCAATGATAGGTTTGTCTTCTTTTATCTAGCTTCCTGGGTGATTCTGTAAATGGATTTACCAGTTTCTAAACCTTGGCTTTGTTTATTTTTACTATTTAACTCAATTGGTTAATTGACCTGGATTCTTGCTGGCTGCCCTGACTTCTGCTTTTTTCTTTGGATTTGATGCAATCCACTGTGCACTCAACTGGACTTTGCAGAGGAATATTTATTGGCTAAATTTGGTCCATGATCAATGTTTTTTGCAGAGGCTTGCCATTTTTCTTCAATTTATGACCAATAGTATAACATTATTTATAAGTCCATAGGAGAATGCATTATCAGGGAGATTCAATAAAAGTTTTTATCGTTTAAAATGGTGCTTATTTTGCCCCAACCAATTAGATCTTATTTAACATTTGAAAGCTAATATCTGATTGGTTGGGGCAAAATTAGCACCATTTTAAACGATAAGAACTTTTATTGAATAACCCTGTATGTTTTTAGGAGCTTCTGAGGTTGGGGGTATATAATATTCCAAATAGGAAAGGTGTATATGTATGTGTGTCATTTATTACTATTACTTATAGCTAAAACGTGCCTAAATGACCACAAATAAATATATATAAAAGTATTTTAAATGGAATAGTTAAAATGGAAGGTTTAGCCACACCTCTCTCACTACTTAAACCTCTGCATGTGTTAAGACAAATTAAACTTTAAGCAACTTCAATATCTGGTTTCAGTATTACACCAATTTTTTGCTGTTTGTAAAACATGTGGCAGTCCTAAGGTTCATACACATGCGTGAATGTGGTGGCCAATGCACGATTTGTATGCATGGTCGTTTCAGTCGACAATTGCAACGTGCATTGTGTGTGTCCAGCCTGGAGCTAAAAAGGAGGGGGAGTTGCTGGAAGAAATGGACTTTTCTGAAGATTATGTATTCTTACTACTTTCAAAGTTTAAACAGGGAATTCAACTCCCTATACCTGGAAACATATACATAAAATGAAAACAGAAAAGAAAGAAATATTTTATAAGCTCACTCTTTATATGTAGTGGTCTGGGTGCATGGTTTGCCCAATTTAGATGGGCACTCCTTTAGACATAATTCTATGAACCCAGGTAAATGCTTACCACTGATCTCAAATGGCCCGGATGCTGCATACCCCAAACCTGTCACTACTGGTTGATGTGCACACCAGAATTACACACTTATATGTGACGAATCAACTTTTAAAGTGCTTTATTTTGCCAACAAACAGGAACTTCAGCCTTTCACATTTCAAGCGTACACAAATGCATGTGTTAAAAAAAGCACTTTGAAAGTTGAGACCACACGTATGTGTGTGATTCTTGATAAGCGTTGTTTGTTTCATAATCGTTTCCTATGGGAATTTTCCACTTTATCTAGTGGTCAAATATGTGGTGCGAATTATGCAAGCATGAGTTGGACCAATATGTGGTGTGAATGCGAGCATGTGATTAAGTTGGACCAATAGGAAAGGAGACATACATACACATTTAGATTACAAATGAACAAGCAATCATTTAGAACAAAAAAATTAAGAATAGCTTAGAGAACAACTAAAGGCTCACATAACAGTGTAAAGAAGTACCAAATGCAAGTACTATGGGTGCATACACATGAGTACACACACCCGGACTGCCATTTTCCATGTGCATTTCACTTTATTTTTTTTAACATTCCCAAAGATAATCATCAGATCAACTTAGGGAATAATAACAAACTTGGAATACAGACATAAATGAAGTTTTCCAAGTCAAAATCCGATTGGAAAAATCACTTCCCAGAAAGAATTTTCCAGGAAGTTATTTTTCATTCATTGGCAAATATCAATAATCAGGTGATCAGAACTGATCGCCTAATATTGATCTCTGCCCCCATTTTTTTCTATGTCTTTGCTAAGTAGCAAGTAGTAGAAAAAATCCCATTTGTGCATGGAATTCTGAGCTCCATTCACAAATACTATAGTAAGCTGCCATTCACTGACAGCTTACTATAGCCTGTACTGCACTGCGATCTGAATGGAGATCGCAATGCAGTACCTAAACTAGACAACCAGAGGAAGCATAATAGTAGTCTAAGAGAAATCCCCGGTGAAGGAGAAAGTTCTGTGACATCACAGGGGTCTCCCTTACCGGCGATCCCATACTGGCAAAAAACATACAACTTTTAAGCAAAAGACAAGTAGGTTTTTAATATTTTTAAATCCATTTATCAACTGATCACCTTGTTACTTTTTTTTAATATATAAAATAAAAAATAAACTTTAAGAATAATGAATAAAAGTCAATTAACTGACTTGTGCCAACCAAATTTTCATCTCTGGAATTTACAGGTCTATTAGGCCAGTAAGGGACATCCAACAGTTCTGATGTGGTTCCAGGCCATACTTTACATTGTTCTGATCTAATTCTTATCAGCATGTTTTCCATATTTCAATCCAGTATGGACATTTAAAGGGTATGTCCATCAAAAAGGTAAGTTGGTTTCTATCTTATTTACTGAAGAACAGGAGGTAAATGCACTATCTCTTACCTCCCGTTCTTCAGTAAATCTTACAGGAGAGGAGGAGACACGGACCCGCTCCAGCGCCGACTTCACTGACTGTCTCCGATGCGCCCTCACTCCTTCGCACTGTGTGTGTTATAGTGTATATCTAGGGTACTGTGTGTAATAGTATATATCTAGGGTACTCTGTGTAATAGTGTATATCTAGGGTACTGTGTGTAAGTGTATATCTAGGGTACTGTGTGTAAGTTTATATCTAGGGTACTGTGTGTAAGTGTATATCTAGGGTACGGTGTGTAATAGTGTGTATCTAGGGTACTGTGTGTAATAGTGTGTATCTAGGGTACTGTGTGTAATAGTGTGTATCTAGGGTACTGTGTGTAATAGTGTGTATCTAGGGTACTGTGTGTAATAGTGTGTATCTAGGGTACTGTCTGTAAGTGTGTATCTAGGGTACTGTGTGTAATAGTGTGTATCTAGGGTACTAGAAAGATACGACTGTGTAGTGCGCGCTCACACAACTGTGAAGCCACACACTGAAGGAATTTCCCACCTGCAATTCTCACACACCAACTGCCACATTCCAGCTACGCAGAATTGCACACCATTTTGATAATAAGACTCTTTTTTTTTTTTTCTCTTGTAAGATCACAGTTTACTAATTTTTACAGATGAGAACTTCCTCTCTTTCCATATTAGTGCTATACCCAGGGCAAAGACCTAAACCACCTGGGTTTGTGTCAGTTTCTTTAAAGTCAGGCTTCTGACAATCTGGCCCCACATCCTCTTATCAAAATGTACGATGATAGCATTTACTTTACGGGCAACTAGATTCTTTAAACCCACAGGACTGACGGATTATCCCATGTGCAATTGTAATAAGATTTAGAATAGGACAGGTTCCAGTTACAACCATGATTTAATGCATGAATAAGACCGTTACCAAGGTTTTTTCTTTCTCTTTACTTTCACTGTCCTGCAGCAAGGGGTTGTGCCATGGTAACCACTAGTAAAAAAGAAAAATGAAAGTGCATATGAACATATTGTTGGCCAAGTAAATACCTCACAAAATACCTCATTTCCTCTGAACAATGCGTAGGTCCTCACCCTGGGTTTTGCCTAGATCCCCTGTGCTGGGAATTTGGCACCTAGTCCTGGTCTGACCACCTCATAGTCACTATAGTTATTAACAACTTAAGAAGGTAGAGGATCGCACTTCAATCAGTTTGTTTTTTATTGTGAACCACACATCCCACACAAACACAACGTTTCGGGGATAACGTGCCCCCTTCTTCAGTTGATCCTCTACCTTCTTAAGTTTGTTGGAACTATTGTGGTTGAAGGGAGAACCATTTGAGGTATCTGCACCCAGAATTTAGACAGAAGTGCACCTCCAGCTTTATTCCTTGTTCAACTATAGGTTTGCCTGTACTTTTATTATATACAATTTTTAGATTTTTTTTTTTAGAATGTATGATCTAAGTAAATAGGAGGGAAACGGAATAAATTGGACTTCAAAGTAAAATCCTTTAGGTTTACTATTCACACAGAAATGATGTGGAAATACAAAGTTTATGAATAGTTAAGAAATGGCATCATAATATAGAAGTTTCTGTTTCTAGCATTGTACTGTTCTTCAGGAGAAAACCTTCTACAGTAGATCAAGGGTGTCAAACCTGTGCTACTGCAACCAAGGAATGCTGGGAGTTGTAGTTTGCAAACATCTGTAGGCCATAGGTTTGACATCCCTGTCTTATGCTCAACCTAGCCCAAACTCAAACTAAGGACTAACCGGTTGTGTACAAAATATTTTTTCCCATTCCTTCTCCTCTTCTCCAAGCTTTTTAACAAGCTCACTCATGATCAGAGGAGCCAGCTAGGTGAATAGCTTCAGTCATTGACACGCTGCTAAATGGAAGAACCACTAAGAAGAAATAGAAGTAACAGAACATCAGGCAGCAATTCAGATTAGTCTTACATCTTTCAACACTCTCTCACTAATGCGGTTTTGGGGTTTGGGAGCGGTTTACCTATTTAAAATTAATATGCCCTTTAAAATTGTTGCCTATAAATACATCTATCATATCATTATCATTATTTAGACAAATGTATTTATTTTCTCCCATTTTCTATTCAAAGCCTTCTTGTTCTAAAACTTTCATTTCAGGACTTCAAATTCTGTACTAACAAATATTTAAAAGATGGCTATGACAAGCATATAATAGATAATGATGCTTTAAGTGTAGGTGACACATTATAAGAATATAATTACACAAGTTCATAATCATTTCGTAATTCAAGAGAAAGATGCTTGAAGCATATTCAACAACCATTTTAATACACAGAGGATATGAAAAATCCTGTCATTTCCAAACTGAGGGGCTTTTTTTGTCGATAAAACAGTAAACAACACAACTCTAGAATATTAAGACAAGAAAATTACTGTTATCAGATGCTTAAAGTTCATAAGCTTCACACATTCTTTAGTACAAAGAATGACATTTTTTAATCTATTCAAACTTACAGTACACTTTTTTGGTTTTTGTGACAGATTACTAGCAGAAGAAAGTTTGTTTTTTTCACATGTAAAGCATAGGTTAGTATACAGGCAGTTCCCGGGTTACAAACATCCAGCTTACATACAACTCCTACTGGCAGTGGAGCAAATGGAGAGACATAAGTGCAAATACTGTACAGGATGTGGGTCTGTAGTATGTACTGCCAGGTTGTTCACTGGTGGTTGGCTACCCTCTATTGTTTAATAGGCCGCCAAACCTCCTCTTTACCGACCTTACGCTGTACGCAAGCAAGTTGTTAAAAGCAGTCGCCACGAAATCCCTTTTAAAAAAAAAAATCTAAGTTGCATTTAATAGGAAAATGTAGCTGTTCCTACTTACAATACAATTCATTCAACTAATAACACCTATAAACCTGGTTTGTAACCCGGGGACTGCCTGTAGTAAGGTATTAAAAGTAATAAAAGCAACATCACATCATTTCCAACCTTTTTAGCCATAGCATGCACAGTTGATCCAGATAAAGGCAAAAATCCAAAAACAAGCATGACTCCAAATGGCAATCGGAAAAATCCTAGATCTAATAGGGAGATACAATAGTTGTCTCTTTGGTTAAAGGGCATGTCCACCCATAAAATAAATGACACTGGTTAGCCTTATTACCCCCCAAATGTGACCTGCATTTTACCTTACCTTGGTCAACGCCCCCACTCTGAGATATACTTACTTTACTACGATCCCTCGCCGGAAGTCCTGCCTTCTATTTTGAAGCAGTTACAAGCGTGAAGGAGCAAAGTGCGCTTGTAACCAGTTCTTTCTTGTATGGATTGTCAGCAATGACATTGGCTGAAGTATATCTCAGCATGGTAGCTTTGACCAAGATAAGGTATAATGCAAGTCACATTTAGGGGGTAATTAGACTAACTAGCCTAATTTATTTTGTGGTAGACATGCCCTTTAAAATAACTGTAAAACCCACATTACCCTATGTAGTATTGGGTTCTTGAGTTTCACAGTAACTGTAATGCATACATCCCATTTGTAGTTAGTTGGTGGCCATGTCATGCACTTGTCAATTCACTTTTTGTTTTTGCACCACCTAGTAGTGTGAAACATTTCTATGGGGTTTTTGCAGTTGCATGCCACACTGCTTACCTGACTGCAGTCCAGGATGTTCCAAATGTATGACTCAATCATTTTGGTGATAGTTTTTAACAAAGGAAACCTCCCAGAAAATAGGGAATAATTATATTGTTATGTTGTTTTTTTTTTTTTTTTGGATGTGGTGGAAGGGGGGGTATACTTTAAAAAAATATACAAATTTCTGAAGCATTTTAAGGAAAATGAGACCAAAATAAAATTAAAGTTTGAGTTAGAAAGTTTAGTACTTACCTCAACATCCTTCCTGTATAGCTCATTTTCAGTTCTGTCTGTTCCCCAAAGGTGAAACACAAAAGTAAGACAGCCAGCACCTCGGCTTAACAGCGACCGCAGCACATACGAGTGGGAGGGCACTTCAGGGAAGATCCAGATTACGATCCCAACGAGGCATGAAGTCAGAAAAAAATAGAAGGCTCTGCTACCACAGTGTGTGGACAAAATCGGTATCAAGCTCCAAGTCCATAAACACAAGAAAACTGACCTGATGCGTTTCATGTCACTGTGAACACTTCATCAGAGGTAAAGTATGATACAAAAGCTTCCTTGGTATTAAGGAAGCTTTTGTATCATATACTTCTGATGAAGTGTCCACTACACATGAAACCATCAGGTCAGTTGAGTGCCTAATTTGCCTTGCTCTTTTTATACCACCACAATAAAAGTTATGTTTTATGAACTTGGAGCTTGATACCAATTGGTGTCAACACCTGTGTAGCAGAGCCTTCTATTTTCTTCTGACTGTTCCCCAAAGCTGAAGCGACATTTCCCTTGCTTGCCAGTATTTTTGCTCTCATTACATTTTCTGCACCCACCTTGTGTAACCCTTTGATGAAAGAATATAATAAATCATCGATATTCAAATTGCATAAGTGTCTGGGTGGTTCAGAGAGATTTACTGATTAACACTTTCCTATAGCAGTGTTGTAGTGTGAAGGTCTTCTAGCTCTTCCGTCAGCTCAACAATATTAGGGAAAGTGTAGCTTCTTAAAAGGAAATGTTGGAGGTTTGGAAGAGTGTTATTATGCTGCTGCATGTATAGAAATAAAATGGTGGAAAGCTGTAGGGGGAGGATAGTGAAGTGAACCTGATCTTAGCACAGCTCTGTGCAATGCATTTCTTAGCAATGTACCTATTTAAAGGGCAGGATGCCTGATCAGTGAAACATTTAGGGACACCTATTAAAACACAAGTTGACTAAGTTAAGCTTTGTCCAATCACACTATACAGCTCACAACACCCGAGTGGTGATTAGCCCTTTAGCACAAAATTGCACATGTGAAGCCATTCGGAGCACTGTAGTAATGTATGTAAGTATGTATAGTTTCTTTACAACTAACAGCACGCTGTAGAATAACAAAACAATAGTCGTACAAGGTGAATAATACATAGATAGTTCAGTACATACATATATAAATTACATAATATACAAGTGTAGAGCCTTGTCACAAGAGGAAGGAGGTCCCTGCCCGTAGAGCTTATAATTTAGTTGGTGGTTAACATACAGATACAATGGAATGTGTATAAGTGCTGGAGTGAGACTTATGCACAGCAGTAAACAATCATATCATATACTGTGCTGGTTACCAGATAGGTAGGATGTAAGGCTAGATTTATCATATATAGAATATAAAGATATCATATACATGCTGGTTACCAGATAGGTAGGATTGTAAGGTAGATTTATCATATATAGATAATTAAATATCATATACTGTGCTGGTTACCAGATAGGTAGGATGTAAGGCTAGATTTATCATATATAGATGTATAAATATCATATACTGTGCTGGTGACCAGATAGGTAGGATGTAAGGCTAGATTTATCATATATAGATATATAAATGTCATATACTGTGCTGGTGACCAGATAGGTAGGATATAAGGCTAGATTTATCATATATAGATATATAGTACCATATACTGTGCTGGTTACCAATAGGTAGGATGTAAGGCTAGATTTACATATAATAGATATAAATTTCATATACTGTGCTGGTGACCAGATAGGTAGGATAAGGCTGATTTATCATATATGATATATAGATCCATATACTGTGCTGGTTACCAGTAGGTAGGATGTAAGCTAGATTTATCATATTAGATATATAGATAACATATACTGTGCTGGTTACCAGATAGGAGGATGTAAGGAGATTTATCATATATAGATATATAAATCATATACTGTGCTGGTGACCAGATAGGTAGGATGTAAGGCTAGATTTATCATATATAGATATTTAGATACCATATACGTGCTGGTACCAGATAGGTAGGATGTAAGGCTAGATTTATCATATATAGATTATAGATAAACATATACTGTGCTGGTTACCAGATAGTAGGATGTAGCTAGATTTATCATATAGAGATTATAATATAAATATACTGTGCTGGTCCAGATAGGTAGGATGTAAGGGTAGATTTATCATATTAGATATATATATCATTACTGTGCTGGTGACCAGATGTAGGATGTAAGGCTAGATTTATCATATATAGATATTTAGATTACCATATATGTGCTGGTTACCAATGGTAGATAAGGGCTAGATTATCATATATAGATTATATAGATTAACATATCTGGTAACCAGCACAGTATATGATATTTATATATCTATATATGATAAATCTACCCTTACATCCTACCTATCTGGTCACCAGCACAGTATATGATATTTATATATCTATATAGATTTATCATATATAGATATATAGAAACAATACTGTGCTGGTTACCAGATAGGTAGGATGTAATGCTAGATTATCATATAGAATTATAATAACATATACTGTGCTGGGTACCAGATAGGTAGGATGTAAGGGTAGATTTATCATATTAGATATATATATCATTACTGTGCTGGTGACCAGATGTAGGATGTAAGGCTAGATTTATCATATATAGATATTTAGATATACCATATATGTGCTGGTTACCATATGTAGGATAAGGCTAGATTATCATATATAGATATATAGATAACATATACTGTGCTGTTACCAGATAGGTAGGATGTAAGGCTAGATTTATCATATATAGATTATAAATATCATATACTGTGCTGGTGACCAGATAGGTAGATGTAAGGGTAGATTTATCATATATAGATATATAAATTCATATACTGTGCTGGTTACCAGATAGGTAGGATGTAAGGCTAGATTTATCATATATAGATACCATATCTGTGCTGGTTACCAGAAGGTAGGATGTAAGGCATATTTTATCATATATAGATAACATATACTGTGCTGTTACCAGATAGGTAGGATGTAAGGGTAGATTTATCATATATAGATTATAAATATCAAACTGTGCTGGTGACCAGATAGGTAGATGTAAGGCTAGATTTATCATATATAGATTTAGATCCATATACTGTGCTGGTTACCAGATAGGTAGGATGTAAGGATAGATTTATCATATATGATATATAAATATCATATACTGTGCTGGTTACCAGATAGGTAGGATGTAAGGCTAGATTTATCATATAGATAGAATATAGATATCATATACTGTGCTGGTTACAGATAGGTAGGATGTAAGGCTAGATTTATCATATATAGTATATAAATATCATACACTGTGGCTGGTTACCATATAGGTAGGGATGTAAGGCTAGATTTATCATATTAAATATCATATACTGTGCTGTGACCAGACAGGTAGGATGTAGGGTACATCCTACCTGTCCTTTTTTTCCAGACAGACAAACCAACTCCGCTGATGTCACCGACACCGGGCGATGTCAGAGACACCGCCGATGCTGGTGACATCAACGTCGCTGGTATTGCTGAAGGCTTGATCCGAATTCTTCTTTATTCCTTCTTCTTTCTTCCTTCTTCTTTCTTCTACATCACTGTGATGACTTTTGAGCTCCGCGGGTATGCATCTCTTTATATAGTTTGAAAATAAAATTCAAATATAATTGGTTAATGTGTGATCATGATTGCATGCATTGAAATATAACCAATAACAATTGGATTCGGTCCTTCAGTTACCTATAAAGAGGTGCGTACCCTGAAATCTTTTATGAATGATTTTACACTAAAAGATGAATTTAGAGGTTTACTAAGTGACAGTTATAGAGTCTGTGGAGCTGCTTATGTATTTTGGTTCATTCTCCTTTAAATGCGTCTGGGTGCATTTTTTGTGATGTCACTGTGACATCAGCATGATATCATAATTTTCACAAATTTTGATTGTGACCCAAAAGTATTGCTTTTAGTGTGATTTCTTATTCTAGATCTTTATAGTGTTCAATGTGTCTGGGGTGCATTTTTTAGTGATGTCACTATGACTCAGCATGACATCATCATCATTTCATACAGCTTTGAATTTAAACCAATAAAGCATTGCACTTTGTGTGACTTCTTATTCGATCTCTTAATATTTTTTAAATGTGTCTGATGCATTTTTTAGTGTAGGACACTAGCATGACATATTCTTGAAAATACATATATGATTGTTTAATGTGTGATCATATGATTGCAAGCATTGAATATTACAACTCACAATTATATTTGGTCCTTCTGCAAACCTATATAAAGAGGTGCAAACCCCGCAGAGCTCAGTCATCAAGTCATCACAGTGATGGCAGAAGAAAGAATAAAGAAGACGCCAGCAACACCTGCGATGTTTGAACACTTTCAGTTTTTCAAATAGAAATCTTACCTAAACCCACTTGTCAAGTAAGAAACCCCACTAAGGCTGAGGCCGCACTGTAACGCGATTGTGTGTGTGCGCTCGTGATTCGTTCAATGGTGATTCGCAATCGAGATGTCGATTGCACAAAAATGCAGATCACATGCCCCCAATTTAAGGATTGCATACGCAGTGCTGCCTAGCGCACTAGTGTGGCCACATCAACAGGCTACACTTGTGTGCGATTTTAAAAGCGCAATCAGATTGCAATCGCAATCAGATTGTGCTCAAAAGCGCTTCAGTATGCTAGCCCTAAATCTCATTCTACCACATGTCTTGTATCAAACGGTATGCCATATGCATCAGCCATGACCAGCAATAGCCCAAATTGGAACTAAGCATAACTTGAAGGATTGCTCTAAAGTAAACTATTACATTTTTTAGGCTAAATACTATTTTATCTTGGAAGGAACCCAGACAACTATACTTTTTGGAAACACACACACCTGCGCTGTATAGTGCCGCCATTCCTTCAGACATAGAAATGTCCAATTTTAACAGATTTTCTAATATAAAAAAGCACAGAAGATTCAGACTTTGAAATCTTGACCAAACCTGGAATAAAATAAAATCTTGCATTAATATCAATCGGCTACATGTCCTGAATAAAATGGTACCCTATTTGCATCATTGCACACAGAGATGCTGCCAGTAAATAGACTGAAGAGAGCCATAAATAAGTTCAGGACTGTGCTCGAAGTGCATACTTTTAACATTTTTTACATGCAAAACAACTCCAAAACAATTATCTATCCACAAACTGCTCCATTCTATCAAGCATACTTGAAGAATTAAAGATGCAGTTCTTTATATATTTCTCACTTTTGGGAGATTACTGAAAAATTGAGATACCAGTGAGTCCAAACCCACAGTTCCAGATCTTTTATGTGTCTCTGTATCTGATTTATTAGAACATACCCATGTGATGTAAATGAGTTTGTACTAACATAGGAATCCTGAGTTAGCAATTGTCTTTGTTTATTTATTCAGATAGTTTGGGGGCCTATCTAATAAAGAAGTATTTCGGCATATTTCTGCCACTTAAATATTAAAGCTGGGTACACACAGTAACGATAAAGCCCCGATACGTCGGATCCGACGTATCGGGGCTTATTCGTTACTGTGTGTACGTTTTCCCGAACGAGCGCCGGCCGCGACGATCGGGTCGGCCGTACGCTCGTTCGGGAAAGGCCGAAAATTTCCATAGCCGCGCTAGACTCCTATGAGATCTTGAAAGATGCAGACAGATCTTGCAGATCTTTCAGAATCTGTACTTTGTACCTACTTAAGTAACCACTCTCTCGACTTTTCTGTCTAGATTTATCTCAGGGGAAAGCTGTCTTCAACATTCTTGCATACAAAGCAACAGAGATTTGAAGTCTTCTGAAGATCCATGACACCGTTAAGTTTTACCAGTATTCTAACAACCCCAATAATCATTTATTCAGCACAGACACTAGGGAATTTGTTGTTGTCTGTTTCCTTTGTACTTTAGAACAATTCATCTTCAGTAATCTGTAAGTTGACCTTTTCATATAAATGCACTTATTTCCTGTGGTAATAGAGATGTTCGAAACCATCTAGTTTGGTTCCATTTTCATTTTCCTAATTTTGAAAAAATTTGAAAATCTGATAATGGACCATAAAATTCAAAAGAGTAAAATAAGAATAGCAAAAGCATGGTAACTTATTGTAGATGGCTCTGGCACCTGGGAATGGTCAGGGGAACACATACAAAATCTCCCAAATGTAAAAAACCTGAACACCAAGCTATTTCGAGTTACCGATTGTACTATGAGCGCTACTGAGCATACAAGGCAACTTTCGGTAACCCTCGTCAGTACGATCGGAAACTATATGTTTCTGATCGTACTTTTGAAAGTAGTTTTGATAAATACTGAAGTTTTGATAATACTGAAGTTCTGAAATACAGAAGTTCCGATCGTTCCAATGGTGCTTTCTGATTTTGGAAGCGGGAGTTCCGTGTTGGATCCAGGTCTGAATTGTACAATTTTAGTTATGTGCTATAATTATAATGTTTGAATGGTGAAAATCAAAAAAAGGGTCCTAATGGTTTATCAGACATGATGGAAAATTGCTACCTACAGGCAAACTAAACCAAAAATGTTAATACACCTGGAAATGGTAGGAACCACCCTAGTCCCATAGCAGATTCATAGTTTAAGGTTGCTCACAGCAAGCATCACATTGATCCATCTTGTAGCATTTGTGTCACGCCAAAAAGTTTGGAAGCAAGGCATAATTAAAAGGAGAGATTTCACTTTTAATCATCTGTTTCCAGAATGATCAAATACACTATTTCTAATGTATAAGTGTTTTAACATTACTAATTTCTAAACCAACATCTAGAGAAAATTTAACAGGTTATTTCTAACAAGCACTAATATACTGTAAATAACCAAACTCTTCTACTTTTTATGCAGCCAATTAATGCTCTTATTATTTATTGCTTCTGCAGATCATTTCTTCTCAATGGACGGCCCTGGACAATTCGGTTGGTCTGGGGTTAGAGCTTACTGGTCCTGCAAACTGGAACTTGAACTTGATGGTTTTGTTCATCTCTACTGGGCATGCTGAGTATGCTTCATCTAGAGAATAAACACATCTCTTCATTTAGCATCTTTCTATCCCCCAAAAGGTACAGTTTTTTAAGCAACTTTATTCTAATTCTTAAATGTCTCTTTAAAGGCTTGTTGACAGGTATTGTGATCTTGTCACCCTCATCTATAAAAAATATAAACATATATAAATAATCTATTAATACTTCTGCAAATTTCCCCATGTAAGCAAACACAGCATAGCGATTCTGATACATTGGGGGAGCTGCAGCCATAATTAAGACTGGCCTTTTCTCTTACGCTGTCTTCTGCTCAGTGATTGCAGAGAGGGAAGTGTGGTTACCTCTGTGTCTCGATGATTGGCTGGGCCATCTTCGGCTGAAGGTGGGAAGGACCAAACTGCAAATGGGAGAGCTGTGGGAGAGAAAGGGCATAGTGTGAGAAAGATCTGCGAAAGCGACTATACATTAGCTGTACAGACAGAAATATAGGTACCAAAAGCTGTGGGAGAATGACTAAAGGGCAGTGGGGATTGAGAGACTGCAGCAGGCTCGAGTAGGTGCCTGCCCCTGGAGTCAGAAGAGGCAGCCTCCTGTTTGACAGCAATACCTGTAGGGGAAAGGTGGAAGGCTGTAAAGATGTATAAATACACTGCAGCACCAACCACACTCTGCCAATCAGCAGTGCACGGCTCTGCCAATATCCAAAAAATCCACTTCAAAAGGTTAGAGACTCAAACAGTGTGTGAAACATGGTGTGTGTGAATCACGGACTACATCTTCTTCATCAGTGACCAAGGTCACTGCTGCACCAAGAAAGAGTCAGAGGCAAGTGAGAGGGAAGCTGAAATTTAAGAGGAGCAGCCAAAAACCAGAGGCCTTGAGAAGTGAATGCGTTTGGCCGAATACATCACCTTTAAGGGAGAAGGCAGGGTACTATAAAACCAAAGGGCTAGAGCTGCGCAATCGGTTATCCACCGAAGACTCTTGTAACTTAGACGTTGGAAGCAGTAACATGGAGACAGTAGTTAAACAAACCTGAGTATGAAGCTGCACGTTTAAACTGCCTTTATTTGTTGTCTTTTTTTCTTGCTGTTATGACAATGCAACGTGCATTGTGTGTGTCCAGCCTGGAGCTAAAAGGGGGGGACTTGCTGGAAGAAATGGACTTTTCTGAAGATTATGTATTCTTACTACTTTCAAAGTTTAAACAGGGAATTCAACTCCCTTACCTGGAAACATATACAGAAAATGAAAACAAAAGAAAGAAATATTTTATAAGCTCACTCTTTATATGTAGTGGTCTGGTGGCATGGTTTGCCCAATTTAGATGGGCACTCCTTTTAGACATAATTCTATGAACCCAGGTAAATGCTTACCGCTGATCTCAAATGGCCCGGATGCTGCATACCCCAAACCTGTCACTACTGGAGATGTGCACACCAGAATTACACACTTATATGTGACGAATCAACTTTTAAAGTGCTTTATTTTGCCAACAAACAGGAACTCAGCCTTTCACATTTCAAGCGTATACAAATGCATGTGTTAAAACTAGCACTTTGAAAGTTGAGACCACACGTACGTGTGTGATTCTTGATAAGCGTTGTTTGTTTCATAATCGTTTCCTATGGGAATTTTCCACTTTTCTAGTGGTCAAATATGTGGTGCGAATTATGCAACATGAGTTGGACCAATATGTGGTGTGAATGCGAGCATGTGATTAAGTTGGACCAATAGGAAAGGAGACATACATACACATTTAGATTACAAATGAACAAGCATCATTTAGAACAAAAAAATAAGAATAGCTAAGAGAACACTAAAGGCTCACATAACAGTGTAAAGAAGTACCAATGCAAGTACTATGGGTGCATACACATGAGAACACACACCCGACTGCCATTTTCCATGTGCATTTCACTTTATTTTATTTAACATTCCCAAAGATAATCATCAGATCATCTTAGGGAATAATACAAACTTGGAATACAGACATAAATGAAGTTTTCCAAGTCAAATCGATTGGAAAAATCACTTCCCAGAAAGAATTTTCCAGGAAGATATTTTTAGTCATTGGCAAAGATCAATATCAGGTGATCAGAACTGATCGCCTAATATTGATCTCTGCCCCCATTTTTTCTATGTCTTGCTAAGTAGCAGTGTAGAAAAAATCCCTTTGTGCATGGAATTCTGAGCTCCATTCACAAATACTATAGTAAGCTGCCATTCACTGACAGCTTACTATAGCCTGTACTGCACTGCGATCTGAATGGAGATCGCAATGCAGTACCTAAACTAGACAAGCAGAGGAAGCATAATAGTAGTCTAAGAGAATCCCGTGAAGGAGAAAGTTCTGTGACATCACAGGGGTCTCCCTTACCGGCGATCCCATACTGGCAAAAACATACAACTTTAAGCAAAAGACAAGGTTTTTAATATTTTTAATCCATTTATCATGATCACCTTGTTACTTTTTTTTAATATATAAAATAAAAATAAACTTTAATAATAATGAATAGTCAATTAACTGACTTGGCCAACCAAATTTTCATCTCTGGAATTTCAGGTCTATTAGGCCAGTAAGGCATCCAACAGTTCTGATTGGTTCCAGGCCATACTTACATTGTTCTGATCTAATTCTTATCAGCATGTTTTCCATATTTCATCCACTATGGACATTTAAAGGGTAGTCCATCAAAAGGTAAGTTGGTTTCTATCTTATTACTGAAGAACAGGAGGTAAATGCACTATCTCTTACCTCCCGTTCTCAGTAAATCTTACAGGAGAGGGAGGAGACACGGACCCGCTCCAGCGCCGACTTCACTGACTGTCTCCGATGCGCCTCACTCCTTCGCACTGTGTGTGTGTTGTTATACTAGTCGTATAGTATATTCTAGGGTACTCTGTGTAATAGTGTTATCTAGGGTACTGTGTGTAAGTGTATATCTAGGTACTGTTGTAAGTTTATATCTAGTACTGTGTGTAAGTGTATATTAGGTTACGTGGTAATGGTGTTCTAGGTAGCTGTGTTAATAGTGTGAATCTAGGGTTCTGTGTGAATAGTGTGTATCTAGGGTACTGTGTGAATAGTTGTGTATCTAGGGTACTGTGTGTAATAGTGTGTATCTAGGGTACTGTCTGTAAGTGTGTATCTATGTACTGTGTGTAATAGTGTGTATCTAGGGTACGTGTGTTAGTGTATATCTAGGGTACTGTGTGTAATAGTGTGTATCTAGGGTACTGTGTGTAATAGTGTGTATCTAGGTACGTGTTTAGTGTATATCTAGGTACTGTGTAATAGTGTGTATCTAGGGTAACTGTGTTAATAGTGTATCTAGGGTACTGTGTGTAAGTGTATATCTAGGGTACTGCGTGTATAGTGTATATCTAGGGTACTGCGTGTAATAGTGTGTATCTAGGGTACTGCGTGTAATAGTGTGTATCTAGGGTACTGGTGTAATAGTGTGTATCTAGTACTGCGTGTAATAGTGTGTATCTAGGGTACTCTGCGTGTAATAGTGTGTATCTAGGGTACTGCGTGTAATAGTGTGTATCTAGGGTAATATGCTGTAATAGTGTGTATCTAGGTTATTGCGTGTAATAGTGTGTATCTAGGGTACTGCGTGTAATAGTGTGTATCTAGGGTACTGCGTGTAATAGTGTGTATCTAGGGTACTGCGTGTATAGTGTGTATCTAGGTGTGTACTGGATGGTACTGTGTGTATAGTGTGTATATGTATTGTGGTGTTAGTGTTATCTAGGGTACTGTGTGTTAGTGTATATCTAAGGTACTAGGTGTGTATATAGTGGTGTATCTAGGGTAACTAGCCGTGTAATAGTGTGTATCTAGGGTACTGCGTGTAATAGGTTGTACTAGGGTAATTGCGTGTAATAGTGTGTATCTAGGTACTGCGTTTAATAGGGTATCTAGGGTATTGCGTGTAATAGTGTGTATCTAGGTCTGCTTATAGTGTTCTAGGGTACTGTGTGTAATGTGTGTATCTAGGGTACTGTGTGTAATAGTGTGTATCTAGGGTACTGTCTGTAAGTGTGTATCTAGGTACTGTCGTAATGTGTATAGGGTAACTGCTGTAATGTGTATCTAGGTACTTGTGTAATAGTGTTATCTAGGGTACTGTGTGTTTAGATTTATATCTAGGGTACTGTTGTTAAGTGTAGATCTCGGGTACTGTGGGTGTTTATG